>JARSSU010005832.1:0-64406 GCA_029619165.1 Eurosta solidaginis
ACCATCGATATCTAAACGGAATGCTATAAATTTTTTATCGGGAGGTTATATCGCATACACGACGACTCATCTTTATTTGTGTATCTACTCACTGGTATTTGCAAAAAAGGAAATAAATGTGAGAAGTCTTTCGGCATTTCGAGTCGAAGTATCTCTGAATGTCACTGCCAAGTGATGTACCCGACTGCGCTTATCACATTTGGATAACATAACCTATTTTTAACACCTTTTAAGTATTACTAATATTGTCAAAAGTAACGAATCGATGGTTTTACTAGAAATGTCTTTAATTTCATTTTTAAGACTTATAACTTTGTAGTCTTGTTTAAGAGATTTTTATTTTGAAGTACAACAATTCAACAATCAGTTTGAACTAAACCAGGTAAAACTTATGAAATGTAGAATGAAAATAGCTTTCAGTTTATCAAAAAATAAAATTTTAGAAATTTATTAATCATTGATTTTTTAAATTAGGGCAACATTTTTTATAATGTAACTAAACGAAAGATGTTCTCCCTATTGAAGATAACATGCTTAGGCGATCGTGAGCAATTTGGGCATCAGCAGAGCGTATGCTATCTAGAAGATCAAAAGTTTTTTCGTATATATATTATGATTCAAAAACCGCATTCGCCCGAAAAAAGGATAATATCTTTGAATCAGGGTTGAGTCATTTTGAAATGAAACATCAAAATAAAATTATTCTTCATTTTAAATTTTTCCTAATTCAGAATAAAAATTAATCTTATCCAAGATATTTATTGAATAATGAATAAAATTTCTCGTTTTCAAATATCTAATTGATGATAAACGCACCATTCTTATTATTATGCAAAATTTGATAAAGAGTTGAGTATATTAATTATTTACAAATATGATAACAATAAATTTTAGTTTTTATTCATTATTCAAATAAAAAAAAAATTTAAAAAAACCATTCGAGATGCCCTGAAAATTACCCATCTGATTAACGCAGTTTCGCGTGTAGCTTCTTAGGGTAAATATTGAGATGATTTGGGATATCGCGGGTTTTTTGGGGGCCTTTTTGGGGTAATTTCTGGACAACCCTGGGGATCCCCCGGGAATCTTGGGGTCCATTCAGGGGCTCCCCCGCAATCCTCCTAGGGTTTTGGGCCATTTCGGTATACTTTTGCGAACTCCCTCGGGTATTTTGGAGGTTATGCGGGACATTTTTGGGCTCCCTCGGGTCATTGGGTCATTCCGTGACCTTTTTGGGCTCCTCTCGGGTCATTTCGGATGGTTTTGGGGACTCCCTCTGGGTCATTTCGGTCATTTGGGGTCATTCCGGGGGGATGTTTTGGGGATCCTCTGGGTCGAATTTGGGTCATAATCCGATCTTCTTGAGGACTCCGCTCGGTCAAATGGGGTCATTTTCGGATAGTTTTGGAACTCCTCGGGGTCAGTTTTGGGTCATGTTCGGGATGGTTTTAGGGACTCCCTCGGGGTCATTTGGGCATTTCGGGATGTTTTGGACTCCACGGGGTCATTCCGGGATCTTTTTATAATTCGATCAGTTCGGAACTCTTCGCCGGGAGTCTCAAAGATCCCGGAATACCCCCAAATGACCAGGGAGTCCAAAACATCCCGGAACGACGCGAATGACCCCGAGGAGTCCGCCAAAACCTATCCCGGAATGACCCGAGGGAGTCCCCAAACCATCCGAAATGACCCCATAATGACCCCGAAATGATCCGCGGAATCCCCCCCCCTAAAAACCGTTCGCGGAATTAAAAAGAAGACCGCGTCAAATGACCCCGCGTAGATATTCCCCAAAACCAACCTGAATTACCACAAATGACCAAAAATGGCCGCCAAGGGATTCCCCAGAACCATCCAGAAATGACCCCGTAGGAGTTACCGCAGAAAGAACCCGGAATGACTCTCCTATGACTCTATTCCAGAGGGAGTCCTGAGAAGATTCGGAATGACCCCAATGACCCGAAATGACCCGAATGACACCGATGGAGTCACTGCAAAACCCATCCCGAAATGACCCCAATGAGCTGCCCATGATCCCCGAGGGAGTCCCCAAAACCATCCCGAAATGACTCTCCTAAGATGCCCCCAGGGAGGTCCAAAAAGGTCGCAGATGACCCTGCCATAAATGATACCCAGAGGAGTCCCCAAAGATCCGAATGTCAGGATGACCTCCAAAACTCCGAGGTAGTCGCAAAAAGTCATCTCCGATAGACGCCCAAAACTCTAGGAGGATTGCTGGTGCCCTCGATGTAGCGCCAATAGATCCCCAGGAGGGATCCACCAAGATGCTCGCCAGAATTACCCCCATAAAGCCCCTAAAAAAAAACGCGAATAACTCGCGCAAAGATCAATCTATATTAACCTATTCGAAGCGTGCAGACTACACAGCGAACCATTTGTCTTCGCGCATATGGGTATATTTCCAAGAGGCATCTCGATGCTTATTTTTTTTTATTTTTGAACACTGAATAAAAACTAAAATCTTATTGTGATTCATATTTTTGTAAACTAATGACTAATACTCAACTCTTTATTCATAATTTGCCAAATATAAGAATGGGCGTTTATCATTCAATTAGTAATATTTTGAATTAACGAGAAAATGTTATTGCATATATTCCAAGAAATGCTGAATAAATACATGTTATTCATCACTCATTTTCTTGATATTGAATAAAATTTATTCTTTATTTTTTATCACGTTTCAATGTTGATAACGCCCCATCCCCTGCTTTGAATGCTTCCTTATAAGGGCCCAATATCTTGCATAACAAAATATATCCCCACCTACCCTGTCTTGTTTGACGTACTATTCTATCCTATAGTAAAATAATGACCTGAGGATGTTTCTGAAATACCAAATGAAAATTACCTAAACCTAGAATTATTTTACTTAAAATGAATTTTAACTTCATAGAATGATTTTAATAATGAATTGTAATTGTCTGACTAAAAATCAACTTTTTAATATAAGACGTAGACATATGGCAGTTTATTTCTCTTATTATTATTTTTTTAAACCTTTTTTTATTACTTTTTTTTATGATTTTTCCAAAAAAATTAAATTGGGTTCCACTAATTATACTATATCGTTAGAACGATTGAGCCATATTCAGACGCTTCTAAAGCAATAAAATTTGGCTATAAACTGTGCATACAGCACTTTTGCTAGACCTCTGCCGAGTCAAGTATAAGGTAACATCATTACGGATGGAGATTTTCCATTTTTTTGTACAGATATAAAAAAGTTGTACTTTGCGAGAAAGGATCTCTAAATACTTTTTTTGTTTTTTTGCACTTTGTTTTTTTCTCTCTTAAGCACAGTGTGTTCTGTTTTATTACAAAAACAAATAAGCTTTCCATCACAAATCGATGGACTAATCAAAAAGTTAAAGCAGTCAATAAATATTCCCATTTAATACTAAGTACCCTACTGGTAGATTGTTTTATATTCGCTAAATAACTGATGTATGAATACTAATAGCATATGTACCAGTACGGTACTTAGTTATGAAATGGTGTCCTAAGCTTTGGTGGTTCACGGGCGAATAGTTTTTTTTGTTTTGTTATTATATTATTTGTTATTTTTGTGGACTGTATGTTATGTTATTATTTTTAGAGAGGGAGTCGCTATGCACCTGTTACACCTTGTATTTATTCATTGGGGCGAGCACTGGGGGCTCCAAGGTATTGGCTGCGGGTTGAGCCACCTTGTTTTGCTTTGAACCCCCGCTTTGGGATAAAAAATTTAAACTATGTCTTTAGAATATTTCACTAACCAGTTGAGAATTACAAGCACACTCAATGGCTAATGAAACAAACGAACGAAAAAGTTCATAGTTTAAGTCACTTATAATGGTATATTTACCTTTTACTGAATGCTTATCACTTTTTATTAGTCCATCGATTTTGTTGAGTGGAAGCTTATCTTTTTTTATAATAAAACAGAGCTTAGAGAGAAAAAAAAATCTGCAAAAAAATAAAAATTTCGAGATCCTTCCTCGCAAAATACAATTTTTTTTATATGTTTACAAAAAAAATTGAAAAAATCCGTATGATTGTTCGTTATCTTTGAATAAGCAGGGCCTAGCAAAACGTGTTTGTATGCACAGTTTATAGCAAATCTTTTGGAATTACTCAATTCGTTCTTCAGATATATTTGATTAAGTGGACCCAATTCTTTTGAAAAAAACGGTTATTCGTAAATATCTTAAAACGTTACCATAGAATTCAAAATAACCCTGATTTTCGGAATCAGGGGGTGAGTTTACATAGGAATTTCATAATGGCGTCTCTGGTACATTTTGGCTGTAAACACAGTGTTTTGTTGAATCATTCCAATGGGGGATGTGGTTATATAGGATGTATGGCATATAAAGTGACCTATAAAAAGCAAAGCAGTACGCATAATATATCTTTGTAATCGTATGCACAATTTGAAATTCAACATAAGCATAATAAAATTATTCATTGCACACGAATTGGTTTTTTGATTGGGCTAAATTTAATATTTGCATTGGAAAACAAAAAATGTTTTGATTACTGATTATCTATTTTGTGTATAAAACTATATTTATATGTGAGGTGCGACTTACGACGTTAAAAATGAAATTCAACAAATTGATGTTTTGTATGTGTGGGAGTGAATTAAACAAGAAATGCGTTTGCAAAAAAAAAAAAAAATTTGAATCTTATTTTAGTTATGCAAATCCCGTGAATAGAATAATATTCTCAGTTGATTGAATAATTTAATTTGGATTGCATAGTTTTTTTTCGCTCAGATACCCCAGTCACTTTTTTGCAATTTGTGCAGCTTATTTTATAGGCATATCCATTTTTTACGTGAATGTTGGTGTTTGTGAGGCGTCTACTGCTACCCGGTTTAAGGGAATACCGTCAACCGAATCTCTGTTTCAATATATTTGGGCCTGAATTAAACTAGTGAAACCACTTTTTTAAGTAATTAATTTTTCAAAATAACTTTGAATTTAAAATGCCTATATTTGTGGAGCATTTGAAAAGAGGTCAAATAAACTAAAATATTTAAAAATGAGGCCATAATGTTTTCCGTTGCTTCCTTGGTGTCAATTCTAAGTTGGTTTAATGCATAAAACATTCCTATTAATTTTCCTACCCCCGTCCCTATTTGAAAAAAAGCAACACCATCCCATCCGGTAGTCTACAGTAAGTACACATTATAAAAATTTCATCTGTCATTACTAATTTCTTGTATATACTTTTCCTGGGTTACGCACTAGAGATATACGCCGACGATAACGTCGCCGCCAGCACGATCCGAATTTTTTGTCGTTTTTTCGCTCGCCGCCGCCATTTTCAAAAGGACGTCCGACGCGTTTTACTATATTTTTCTCCTCGTTTAAGACTGATTAGCTCATTTATTGTTCATGTCCGAAAATTGTCGCATATGGTCGAAAGTGTTATCATCGATGCGTATCACTGCCGTTACAAGAAACTACTTGGCGAAATTTAACTCTTTCTAACTGTTCAAAAAAAAAAAGGCGCTTTCGATTTCACTTAACCCGGACTTTCATCAACCAACTTCACTAAAATCCAAGTTATTAAAACAAACACGAAAAGAAAAGTTATATAATAAATTTATTGCCCTAAACTTTGCATATATTGTTTTTTTTAATTACAAATGAACAATGAATTCAAATAAAATGGCCCAAGGCGAACAATGTTTACGTATAATTTGAAAAAGCAATTACCCATATATGTAATACGCCTATATTGCCTACAAAAGGTTGGTACATTCCCAAACATAGAGTTCCGATTTATATCGCTGTTAAACGTTATTGTTCTTGTATTCAATAATCGAATGTACCCATTGTTCAGTTATATGGTTGGCTTCTTTAAAGCAACAAATATGTATGTGCAAATTTGTCAAATCTGTGTTTGGTGTGGTGCGACTTATATGGAATGGACAATATAAAACTTAGCAGTCTTTGTATGGTGTAAGAAAATGTTGCCAATGTGTGTTTTCATTTTGAATTTGCCATCTCCTTTTGACAATCCCTTCGGCACTGCAATGAAATAAATAAAATCCGCTGATGGATGAGCCATACTATAAATTGATCCAATGAATGTCCCTAATTTTATTTTTTCTTGTCACACATATGCTGCTACATCACCACAAATTTTATGGCTTTCTTGTTTTGATTCGAATTCAAAACACATTGCGAGTATTTTCTATTAGCAAGATTGGAGTAATTACATATAATGAATTACTCAAAAAGGTGGCCGATTTTTAAAGATTTTTTATTGCTATTAGATGAAAGATCTGCGAAATCAGTGATGAAAAAACCTTTAGTCGGTTCTAGGTGCATAAACACTCCTTTGAAATGATTCTTACCTCATACTTAAATTGAGGATATATGTACCGTGAGAAGGGTTTTGAAAGATCACTTGATCTTACACTCACCATCTGTTGTTATTTGCGAAAAATATACATAACTTCTCAAATGTTAATTTTGATTTTCATACTTGCATCCTTCAACACCCGGTCCTCCGGGTTGACATTTCTAAAGTTGCGCGGTGAAATCACATTGATTATAGCCTATAACCACGTTTTAATTCACCTACACGTTACGGCTTCTTTTGCAAATGCGAATACGTAGTAGATATATCTACCAGTCAGGCTTTGTCTTTTTTTTTTCTTCGCAAGAATACCTCAAGTGGTGAACAAAAGCTTTCCCAAGACAGTAGATTTAAAATGACCGTGTGTGCTACTAGCCTAACGTAGTGGACAGTTGAAACTATACCATCCATAATGAGCTCTTATATCATAAGGTCCTGAAACAGCAGTTAACATCTTTTCAACTTAAATCGGTCGACTTTCATTATTCAACACAAGCCCCTGCAAATTTGCACATTTTTAAAAATTGTGTCCAGAGTCCTTGTAAAATTTTAATAATGTAGGTGCGCCGAGCTTGATACGATGTGCACCCATTGACTTACTCAATTGGAACACCCACTTATACTGCTTATGATTTCCGGGGCGGCCATCCTTGCCCAATAGTCACACCCTAACGTTTCAGAGGCGTTTCTCTGTTATACTCGCAGCAAGCGCGACAAAAACATCCGTTAGAAAATCTTCGAGCTACACCGAGAGCTTCTAGGAAAGTAACGTCGACGAAGTCTGGAGTTCGAATTCGCATTCCTACAGCTTCTGTGGCTGGCATATGGTGTGAGGTCGGGGCGTGGTATATGTGAGAATAAAAAAAAGCCTGATGGGTCGGGATTTAGTACTGGTTGCGCCGACATCGGGGATTGTTAGCTTTTTTAATAGCGAAAAAATGAGGCGGCCGGTGGAAAAGAAGTGCTGAAGGGAGTGAAGGAGGGTGCCTAGTATAACACTCGCAAGTCGCCTTTGTGTAATTGACGGTCTGCTCCAGGGCCACAAATGATTTAAAGAGATTGTGTTCAACGACGATTATTAGAGTTATACCTAGTGAAAACTATTCTTTCCACGAGTATACATGTAAAATTGTAACCATTTATGTATCTTCCAATCCTAAGACCGGGTTGCCGGTTCAGAGCCTCTCTAGGAGGTAAGGGAAAAGATATGATCCGCTCCGCAGTCTTACTCGCTGATAATTGTTGCACGATCTGCGAGATTGTGGAAAAAACGCGATCTTTCGATGGCAAACCCGTTGATTTCCTTAATACATCCAAGACAAAACCTTTCCTAATATTATTTTTTAAGTAGAAAAAATCATGAGCTAAAGCTTTTAAAGTAAGAACACCAGAGCGTACCCGCGCGCAGCCGAATCGCCGCCGCCACGATAAGTGGATCGCCGTAAAACCACTAGTAGGGCACCATCGCCGCATTAGTGCCATCATAAGACTGGCAGTGAGGTTTTTGTGACGAAAACGCTGTATCTTGAGCTACGTAAATAAGCTCCTTGTTGTAGTTGTATCAGTGCGTCGTCACAGCTCCAATTAGGTCGACAGACGTCGAGTGCACGTTATTGCTCGTCATGTCCTCGAACGGAGTCCCAAGGTGAGAACTTGGCGGTTGTTATCAACAGGGGTGGACCATAAGTGAGGAGGGGTGTTAGAGCGTGTTCCACATTACAATTGAAGTTATGTTGGTGTCATGTGGGACCATTGCAACTCAGGAATCTTACATTTTGTATGTCAGATTTTGATTCTGGATAGGTGAAGAGTTTGACCTGTTCACACACAGAGTACCGGGCAGATTCTAATAAGAGTTGAGGCTTAACGTACGCGCGTCTCAACTGCGGAGAATTGTGTATCCTCTTCTGCGAAAAAGTTCGGGAGATTTTTCCTTTAAGACTGGATTACGGGCTACTTCCGGACATGCAAATCGGACCGACTGTTGTGGATATCTTGGCGCTAGTTCTCCGGCGCCGTTTTCCTAAGAAATGCTTACGGAGATGAGTCGATGTGTAAGCTCTCCTCATTAGTGTGTCCTGTTGGATGCCTAGATTGTGGGTCTTCAAGAGAAAGATTTGTTTCAGCATTACGTTTCTCTCCCTAATGAGGAGTATCCGACTAATTGGGGTAGGTGGTATTCTGGGGACATAAGATGACAGCCCGTAGCGGTTCTGAGGCAGTATTTGGGAAGGCCTATATTTTTTTCCGTGATTAACCTTTAGTCGTGTGACCATATGGGATCCGCATTAGCATGGAATCAGCTGGCCAATTGCTTTAGGTGTTAATGAGGGTTTCCTTGTTTTTAACCCCAGTGGCTTGACGGCAAGAGATTTAAGTAATTTTAATTACGGATCTGTATTTTAGGAACTAATTGGTGCGGTTGCATCTCCCCAGATCGAATGTCTCACCCAAATTTTTGGTGTAAGACTTCGGTGCGTAATGCTATCGACGTGATTGGGTGTCGACATATTGCGTTGCCCATAGTTTCCAATAAGGTCGACTATGATTTGTCGTGTCAATTTCAGGTTTCAGCGAGCAAAAAAAACTGGAGATGGATCAAGAGATATCTGTTTATTATATTACAAAAATGGCCCCTCAGTAACTTGCGCCGAAGATGTCCCATTAGGTTGGTAATTACAGTGGAAGTGGCCGAGAGTTACCACATGAGCGCCATCATTACCTGATGTGTAAGTTGTCGAATATCCTGTATGTCTTACAAAACGATACCTAGCATGAATACATTTACTCTACATTAAACATATTGAGTAGGGATGATGAGCTTGCTCTATTAACTCATGCGTAGTTATTCTAGCTTGACTAGTGTCCTCTGCATCGATATGGCGATTAAACTTATTTGAGGCTGCTGTCATGTTTATGCAGTATTGATAAGTGGGCGGTGTTTGTAAGGAAAGCGATCATGCACGTTTATCTATTGTGAGGTGCCTTGCCGATTGACTGTCGTAACATCCGCTAAAAGGAGTTGACGGGCAAGGGTAAGTGAGGTGATTTACTACGTCGGCGCTAGTGCGTGGTTTACCGTCTTATACTGGCACTATATTTGCGCAAGAGGCCGTATGTTATGTTGTGAGCGACACAGGTTTTTTGATAGGGGTTTTTCAATTTGATCATTATCGTGCAACTTCATATACTCTACTATAAATAACTCATCAGTTCTATGTGAGCTCTCAGCTAGGTGACGTTATGTTCTTATGAGTTACAGTCTACATATGTTATTCTAGCGACGGTTCTTGTTTCTGAGATAAATTGATCTTCGTTAGCGTTATGTAAGAATACTGACTGCGAAACAAGAACCCAAATTTAAATTTCGTGAGATGGTTATCAGGCATGTAGGCTCCTCTGTTGCGTACATCTTACAAAAGTTTCTCAGCTCATTTCTGAGTTTTCGACTTTTTAAAAAGTTTTTCAGACCTTTTTTACCTCAATTTGTGTGTCGAATTAACGTATCTCTATCTTTGTTTGGCTCAATAACTTTACATATTTTTCCACCTTCCAACTTTCATTTTTCCTTCGACATTCCATTATCTCCCTAATAATCCTTACACAAATATTTCCCGACCTTTATATGATTTATTACCCTTCACTTTCACTCCCTTTCGTGTTTCGGATTTCACACCCTGTCCGTCCGTCCCTTCGTTTCCCTCACCCTGTACTTACTGATGCTCCTTATTTTTCCCTTGGGTCGCCGTTTTTTCTTACTCCTTACCCTAACTAACCACTCTCTCCACCCCCATTCCCCGCATTTTATAAACCTCACCTCCTTTCCTCTTGTCCACATGCCTATAAATCTTTTCTTTTACTTCCCACTTCCCCTTATCTTCTTCTCTCTCTTAACAAATCTTTATCCCTATTCCTCCTGATCCATATATTCTTCCCTTTCACTGTTCCTTTCACTTCTCCCTTTCTTTTCTCTTGCCCTTCCCTTTCCCTTCTATCCTCCTTTTCTCATTATTTTCTACCTCTTCTATCTAGAAGCAGCAAGTGGCTTAAAAGTCCAAGAAATCTTCTAGTATTTGCCAGAGGAACGGAGTTATTATTATACCATTGGTCCTGGTTTTTGATAGAGTTTTTTCATTCGGTCCCTTAAAACAAACTTCTGGTAACACTACTGAACTCAGATCATCTAGTGTGAGGTCCTCATGGGAGTCGGCCATTTTCAACCTAACCTAACTGGCGTTAGTCCATGGTAAAAAAATTAAAAGGGATTGGGGTGATGGCAGTCATACGGAGAGGTAGAGAAGCGCGAGAGATAAGGAGAGCGGATCTATAAGAGGTGGCTGAGATTGGGAGGAGAAGAGAGAGGAAAGAGAAGAGGAGGACATATTAAAGGGTTAATACAAAAAAAAAGAGTGGCAGGAAGATGTAGGAAAAATGAGGAGTGGAAAGGTGAATAAGTAAACAGGTGTGAAGACGAGAGGGGGAGAAGAAGAGAAGTGTGAAAGGCCGAGAGTAGAGCAGAGAAGTTGGGAAATATGAAGTTGAAATCGAAATATTGGCAGAAAAAGTTATTTAGCAAGATCGCGCGAGTGCTTTACTGAGGTGTGTCCGAGACAAAAGATGGGCAAAAGAGATAGAGAGGATAAAGGAGTGTATAACAAAGGGCTGACAACAAAGAAGCATGTTTAAAGATACTAAAGTGCGGATAGAAACGGAGAAGGGAGAAACTCAGAATGAGCTGAAACTTATGTTAAATTGGGCTCCAATCTTAATAACAAATCAGACTTTTAATTTTTGTTCTTTCATTCGATTTATTCTTAAATTACATACTAAAATCATATTTCTCAACATCACCTTCTATATAACCATATTTATATATCTCATCATAATCGTTCTAGTGAGAGCTCCACATAGACTGAATGAGTTATAGTTAAAGAAAAAGTTTGTATAATGACCAAACAAAAACACCATATCAAAAACCTGTTCGAAAAATAAATAACGCCTCCTTGCAAATATAAGGTCTTAGAAAGGACCCATGCCACTTGCTGCCTCTAATCTTATAGCTTCGTAACTCCTTTTAGCCGGAGTGTAGCCTGTCAAGCGCAAACGCAAGAATAAACTGCATGATCGCCTTCTCCTACAAACCGCACTTTTTTCATCGCCCATAACTGACAGGCTTGGTTAAAACCAATATACGCCAGAAGGCACTGTCCAGCTAGAATACCCCGCCATGAGTTTTGCAGACCATCTCTTTTTAATGTTAAGAGTAATGTATTATTCTATTGTAAACATCCACATGATATTCGACAACTTACACCATCGTAATGATGGGCAAACTCTCTCCTCACTTAATCTACCAACCTAATTGGGACATCTTCGGCGCAAGTTTCGAGGGGCCATTTTGTAAATATAATAAACGATATCTCTCTGATCTCTCCAGTTTTTTCGCCTCGCGAAACCTGAAATTGACACCGACAAATCATAGTCGACCTTATTTGAAACTGGGCACGCCAAATGTCGACCACATCCACGTCGATAGCATACGCTACCGACGGTCTTACACCCAAAAATTACTTGGGCTGTGACATTCACGATCTGAGAGAGACTGCAACGCAATTGTTCCCCTAACATACAGTGAGCCGTAATAGAAATCCTAGTCAAATCTCTTGCCGTCAGCACTGGGGTAAAAACAAGGGGAACCCTCAGTACCACTTATAAGCAATTGGCCAGCTGATTCCATGCTATGCGGATCCATATGGTCACCAAGACTAAAGGTAGCTCACATGGAACAAAATATAGCCTCCCACTATACTGCTCTCAGAAATCCGCGACGCTCTGTCACTCTTATGTCCCAGAATACACCTACACAATAGGCGAGGGTACTCCTCATTAGGGAGAGAAACGTAGGTGCTGAACAAAATCTTTCTCTTGAAGACCACAAATCTGGCATCCCAACAGACAACTATTGATGGAGGGCCTACACATCGACTCATCGCCGTGAAGCTATTATTAGGAAATACGGCGCCTGACGAAACTAGCCTGCCAAGAGTATCCACAAACAGTCGTCCGATTTCTAGGTCCGTAATAGCCGATGTGACAAATCAAGTGAATCCATGTTCTGTAAAGAAAAAGTATCCAGAACGTCGCAGGAATTAGAAGAGGTACACATTCTCTCCTGCAGTGAGACGCGCGTCACTTTAGCTCAACTTCGATCTGGGTACTGGTGTAGACAGGTTAAACGTCTTACCGTATCCAGAATCAACGTCACGACACTACAAAATGTAGGTCCTGGTTGCAATGTGTCCCCACATGACACTCAACCATAACTTCATTGTATGTGGTAAGCAAACCCACAGCCTCTAACACCCCTCTCTCACTATGGTCCACACCCGTTGAAACCGCAAGTTTCCTTTGACTCCCGTGTTAGAGGACATGGACTGGAGAATATGTGATCGGATCGCCACCTAGGGATGTGACAGATGCACTGCTACAACTACGACAAGGAGCCTTTTTACGTAGACTCTAAGATTACAGCTTATATAGTCATCCATAATCCTCACTGCAGTCAGGTTGGAGGAGCTGATATGGGGCAAATCGGCATGGTGCCTACTAGTGGTTTACGCCGATCACTTTATCGCGGGTGGCGCGGCAGTTGGTGGCTGCGCGCGCGGCTGGACGTCCTGTGTTCTTACTCTTTAACAAAGCTGATTTCTTCTACTTTGAAAAAATAATATTTAGGAAGTGATTTTGTTTGTGATGTATTAAGGAAATGCCACGGGTTGGCCATTATCTGAAAGATCCGGGTCCCTGTCCAAATGCTCGCAGAGGGCGATCGTTCGAACAATTTTCAGGAGTCGATCCTTGCGGAGCGTATCATAGCTTTTTCACTTACTCCAGAGTAGGCTTGAGGGTACCTAACCCGGTCTTTGATGTGGAATGACTACATAAAAATCGGTTACAATTTTCCTCTGTATACCTCGTGGAAAGCATAGTTTCACCTAGCGGTTAACTCCTAATAATCGTCTGTGACACGATTGACTTTGTAAATCATTGTGGCCCCTGGCCCGTCATGCACCAAAGGCGAACTTGCGGTTAGTATTAATGAGTCTATTACTCGCTTACGATCGTCTTGTGGCACAGGTCCGCCTCCAGTTTTGTTAGCCTCTTTTTAAAAAGCTACAATTCCCGATCCTGTGACTAGCGAACAGTAGTAATCCCGACCATTAGTCGCTACCGACGCCGCCTGACCCTCACACTATAGCCAGCACAGAAGCATGTTCGGAATGACGAATTCGAACTCATACTTTCGTCGACGGTACTTGTACCTATGTTAAAGCTCTGTGTAGCTCCGATAGATTTCTAACGGATGTTTTTGTCGCGCTTGCTGCGCGCTATAGACAGAGAAACACCTTGAACATGTAGGGTGTGACTGCTATTCGGTCAAGCATGCCGCCCTCGAACTCATAAGCAGTATACAGTGGATGTCCTTGCGTAAGTCATGTGGTGCAAATCGTATAAGCCTCGGCGCATCTAGCGTTATTAAAATTTTACAAGGGGTGGTGGGGTACAAGGACTCTGGTAGCACAATTTTTAAAATGTAGGACCAAAGTTTGCAGGGGCTTGTGGTTGAATGAAAGTCGACCGATTTTAACGTTGAAAGATGTTAACTGCTGTTTTCAGCCTTCGCATGATATAAGAGCTCATGATGGATGGCTATAGTTCACTGTCGCACTACGTCTAGGCTAGTAGCACACACGTCATTAAGATCTACATGTCTTTGGGAAAAGAAAGCTTTTGCTTCACCACTCTTGAGATATTCTTGCGTAAGGACAAAGCCTCGCCTGTAGATCGTATATACCTGACGTATTCGCATGTGCCAAAAGAAGCCTGTAACGTGGAGGTGATATTTAAACTTGGTTATAGGCTATGATCACTGATGATTCACCGCCGCTTAACTTAGGACAAATGTCAGTACCCGGGCGACCTGGGTGTTGAAGGATGAGTATGAAATCATAAATTAACATTTGAGCAAGTATTGTATAATATTCGCAAATACCAACCAGATTGTGGCCATGTAAGATCCAGTGATCTTCAAACCCTCTCACAGCGTACATAAGTATCCTCAATTTAAGTCATAGGTAAGAAATCATTTCTAAAGGAGTGTTTATTGCACCATAGAACGCGACTAAAGGTTTTTCATCACTGATTTCGGGCATATTCTTTCATCTAATCGCATATAAAGTTCTTTAACAAATCGGCACCTTTTTGAGTACTTTCATATATGTAGATACGCCAATATTGCTAATAGAAAATACTTCGCAATGTGTTTTTGAGAAATTCGGAAATCAAATACAAGACAGCCATAAATTTGTGTGATTAGCACAATGTGTGTGACAATAAAAAATATAAATTTATGGTACAAGTTTCATGGTTCAATTATATGGTTGGCTCATCTCATCAGCTGATTTTATTTATTTCATTGCATGGCCGAAGGGATTGTCAAAAGGAGATGGCAAACTCAAAATGAAAGCAACACATTGGCAATTATTTTTATTTATTTTTCCATTCCATATAATTCGCACCAACACCAATACACAGATTTTGACAATTTGAACAGACATATTTTGTTGGTTTACAGATGAGCCAACCATATCAATTGAGACCATTGGTACAGTTGCGATTAGTGATCCAAGAACAATAACGTTTAAACAGCGATAAATCGGCACTCTGATGGTTTGGGAATTACCTAACCTTTTGTAGCAATGTCGGAGTATTAACATTATATGGGTAATTTGCTTTTTGTTCAACATTATCCGAAACATTTCGCCTTTGGCCTTTTATTATGCATCGTTGTTCATTTTTAATTAACAAAAAATATATGCAAATGGGCATATATATTTATATTATATACTTTTGTCTTTTATGATGTTTTGTTATTTTAATAACTTGGTGAAGTTGGCTGAGCAAAAGTCCGTGTTAAGCTGACATCCGAAAGCGCCTGTTTTTTTTGAACCGTTAGCAAGAGTTAAATTTTTTTTTTCGCAATTAGTTTTCTTGTACTGGCAGTGATACGCATCCGATGAATAACACTTTCGACCATATGCGACCAATTTTCGACATGAAACAATAAAATGGCCTAAATATCTTAAACGAGTAGAAAATATAGTAACGCGTCGGACGTCCCTTTTACAAATCGGCGGCGGCGACGAAAAACGACCAAAAATCGGCCTCATGGCGGGCGGCGTTTTATCGTCGGCGTTATCTCTAGTGCGTACCCCATTGAAAGTAATAGTTAACCTACTAGTAATGACATGAAATTTTTATATATAGTGTACTCTGTAGACTACCGGATGGGGAGTGTTTTCTTTTTTTTCAATAGGGACTGGTTGTTAGGAGAAATATAATATGAATGATTTTCTGCACTTAAACCAACTTAAGAAATTGACACCAGGAAGCAACGGCAAAACCTTAGGCCTCATTTTTTAAATATTTTTCTTTTATGTTGACCTCTTTTTCAAATGCTCCAACTATAGCTTTTTAAATTTCAAAGTTATTTTGAAAAATTATTACTTTTAAAAAATTGGTTTCCTAGTTTTCAATTCATGGCCCAATATATTGAAACCAGAGATTCGCTTGACGGTATCCGCAGCCTGCGGTAGCAGTAGCCGCACATCACAGAACACCAACATTCACGTAAAAAATGGATCTGCCTAGAAATAAGGCTGCCCAAATTGCAAAGGGGTGACTGGGGTACTGAGCGAAAAAACTATGCAATCAGATTAAATTATTCAATCAACTGAGCATATTATTCTATCACTGGATTGTGCAATAACTAAAATAAGCATTTTTGCAAAGCATTTCTTGTTTAATTCCACTCCACCACCTACAAAACATCAATTTGTTGAATTTCATTTTTAACGTAAGTCCGCACATCACGATATAAATATATTTTATATACACCCACTCGATAATCAGTATACAATAACATTTTGTGTTTGTTCCAATGCAAATATTAAATTTAGCCAACAATCAAAAACCAATTGTGTGTCGCAATGAATAATTTTACTATGCCTTATGTTGAATTTCAAATATGTGCATATTCGATTAACAAAGATTATATTAATGCGTATTTGTAGCAATTTGCTTTTTATAGTCCACTATTATATGCCAATACATCCTTATAGAAACACATCCCCATTGGAAATGAGTTCAACAATAACACTGTTTTTAACAGCCAACATGATACCAGAGACGCCATTCTTAAATTCCTATGTAAAATCAAACAAAAAGACCACCTGATTTCGAAAGTCAGGTTATTTTGAATTTCTATGATAACTTTTTTTGAGATATTACACGAATAATTGTTTTTTCCAAAAAAAAAAAAAAAAAAATTGGGGTCCACTTAATCATTTTATCTCAAAGAACGGAATTTGAGTAATTCCAAAACGGGTTGGAAGGCAATAAAATTTGCTATAAACTGTTTCATACAAAACTTTTTGCTAAGGACCCCTGCCAGATCAACTTAAAAGTAACAAACCATTAAAACGCATTTTTTCCATTTTTTTTTGAAAAAATATAAACAATTTGTAACCTTTGCGATGAAGAGAATCTCGAATTTTTTAATTTTTTTTTTTGCAGATTTTTTTTTTTTCCCCCTCATCTAAACACTGTTTTTATCTACCAAAAAAATAAGCTTTCCACTCAACAAAATCAATGGACCAATAACAAAAGTTATAAAGGCAGTCAAGTGAATATATCCAGTTTTTTTAAGTGACTTAAAACTATGGAACTTTTTCGTTCGTTTGTTTCATTAGCCATTGAGTTTTCATGTAATTCTCAACTGGTTAGTGAAATATTCTAAAGACATAGTTAAGTTTTTGTATCCCAAAGCGGTGTTTTTCAAAGCAAAACAAGGTGGCTCAACCCTCAGCCAATACCTTGGAGCCACCAAGTGCTCGCCCCCAATGAATAATACTAATGTGTAACAGGTCATAGCGACCTCCCTCTCTAAAAATAATAACATAACATACAGTCCACAAAAATAACAAATAATATAACTAAAAAAAAAAAAAAACTATTCGCCCGTCGAACCACCAAAGCGTAGACACCATTTAATACTTAAGTACCGTACTGGTACATATGTATTAGTATTCATACATCAGTTAGTTAGCGAATATTAACACATATCTACCAGTAGGGTACTTAAGTATTAAATGGGAATATTACTTGAATGCTTATAACTGTTGTATTAGTCCATCGATTTTGTTGATGGAAAGCTTATGTAATAAACAGAGCTTAGAGAGACACAAACAAATGTGCAAAAACAAAAAAAGTTTTCGAGATCCTTCTCGCAAAGTACAACTTTTTTTATATCTTTACAAAAAAATGGAAAAAATCCGTGGGATAATGATTGTTCCTTATCTTTGATCTGCAGGGCCTAGCAAAAAGTGCTTGTATGCACAGTATAGCAAATTTTATTGCCTTTTAGAAAGCGTTTGAAATTGCTCAATTCGTTCTTCCGATATATATAATTAAGTGGACCCAATTTAATTTTTTTGGAAAAATAATACGTAATAAAAAAAAAGTAAATAATAATAAAGAGAAATAAACTGCATATTTTCCGTTTATATTAAAAAAGTTGATTTTTAGTTCAGAAAATTACAATTCATATTAAAAATCCAATTTCATGAAGTAAAATTCATTTTCAGTAAAATAATTTGGTTTAGGTAATTTTAATTTGTATTCAGAAAATCCTCAGGTATATTTTATATAGGATAGAATGTAACTCAAACCAAGACCAGGGTAAGGTGGTGGATATATTTTTTGTTATGGCAAGATTTGGGCCCTTATAGGAAGGCATTCAAAGCAGGGATGGGCGTTATCAACAAATTTGAATACCATTGATAAAAAAATAAAGAATAAATTTTTATTCAATATTCAGAAAATTTGAGTGATGAATAACATGTTATTTTTTATTTCAAGCATTTCTTGAATAATGAATAACATTTTCTCGTTATTCAAAATATTCTAATTGATGATAAACGCCCATTCTTATTTTTGCAAATTTTGAATAAAGAGTTGAGTTATTATTCATTATTTACAAAATATGGAATCACAATAAAATTTTAGTTTTTATTCAGTTGTTCAAAAATAAAAAAAATAAGCCATCGAGATGCCTTGAAAATATACCCATATGCGTAACAAGTTCGCGTGTAGTTCTGAAGCTTCTTAGGGTAATATTGATATGATTTTGGGGAGTATTCGCGGTTTTTTTTGGGGGCCTTTTGGGGGTAATTTCTGGGACATCTTGGGGATCCTCTCCGGGGTCTATTGGGGTCCATTCCAGGGGCTCCCCCGCAATCCTCCTAGAGTTTGGGGGTCATTTCGGGATGACTTTTGCGACTCCCTCGGAGTTTTTTGGAGGTCATTCCGTGACATTCCGGGATCTTTTTGGGGACTCCCTCTGGGTCATTTGGGGGTCATTCTGTGACTTTTTGGGACTCCCTCGGGGTCATTTGGAGGTCATTTCGGGATGGTTTTGGGGACTCCCTCGGGGTCATTTTGGAGTCATTTGGGGGTCATTTCGGGATGGTTTTTTGGGACTACCTCGGTGTCATTTCGGGGTCATTTCGGGGTTCATTTGGGGGTCATTCCGGAATCTTTCTTCAGGACTCCCTCGGGGTCATATGGGAGTCATTCCGGGTTCTTCTTGGGTACTCCCTCGGGGTCATTCGGGATGGTTCTGGGGACTCCCTTGGGGCATTTTTGGGTCATTTTGGGGGTAGTTTCGGGTTGGTTTTGGGGACTCCCTCGGGGTCATTTGGGGTCATATCCGGAATGGTTATGGGGATTCCCTCGGGATCATTTCGGGGTCATTTGGGGGTCATTTCGGGATGGTTTTGGGGACTCCCTCGGGTCATTCCGGGATGGTTTGGGGACTCCCTCGGGGTCATTTCGGCGTCATTCCGGATGTTTTGGGGACTTCCTCTGGGTCATTGGGGGTAATTCCGGGATCTTTTTGAGGACTCCCGGAAGAGTTCCGAATCTGATCCCGAAATTATTAAAAAGATCCCGAATGACCCCGAGGGAGTCCCAAAAACATCCCGAAATGACCCCCAAATGACCCCGAGGGAGTCCCCCAAAACCATCCCGAAATGACCCCCAAATGACCCCGAGGAGTTCCCAAAACTATCCCGAAATGACCCCCATTTGACCCCGAGGGAGTCCTCAAGAAGATTCCGGAATGACCCCAAATGACCCCGAGGGATTCCCAAAACCATCCCGGAATGACCCCCAAATGACCCCGAAATGACCCAGAGGGAGTCCCCAAAACCATCCCGAAATGACCCCGATGAGAGCCCCAAAAAGGTCACGGAATGACCCCCAAATGACCCCGAGGGAGTCCCCAAAAATGTCACGGAATAACCTCCAAAAGACCCCGAGGGAGTCGCAAAAGTCATCCCGAAATGGCCCCAAAACCCTAGGAGGATTGCGGGGGAGCCCCTGGAATGGACCCCAAGATTCCCCGGGGGATCCCCAGGTTGTCCCAGAAATTACCCCCAAAAGGCCCCAAAAAAACCCGCGAATACTCCCCAAAATCATCTCAATATTACCCTAAGAAGCTACACGCGAACTGGTTTACACATATGGGTATATTTTCAGGGCATCTCGATGGTTTATTTTTTTATTTTTGAATAACTGAATAAAACTAAAATTTTATTGTTATTCATATTTTGTAAATATGAATAATAACTCAACTCTTTATTCAAAATTTGCAAAAATAAGAATGGGCGTTTATCATCAATTAGAATATTTTGAATAACGAGAAAATGTTATTCATTATTCAAGAAATACTTGAATAAAAAATAACTTTTATTCATCAATTAGAAATTTAAATGATGAATAATTTTTATTTTGATTTGTTTCATTCAAAATGACTCAACCCTGATTCAAAGATGTTATCCTTTTTCGGGAAGAGGTTGAATATCATATATATACGAAAACTTTTGACTTCTAGATAGCATACGCTCTGCTGATGCCCAAAATTGCTTACGATCGCCTAAGCAGTTATCTTCAATAGGGAGAATCATCTTTCGGTTTAGTTACATTATAAAAAAATGTTGCCTAAATTTTAAAACAATCATTGATTTAATAAATTTTTCAAAATAATAAACGGAAAGCTTTTTCATTCTACATTTCATTAAGTTTTTACCCTGTGTTAGTTCAAAACTGATTTGACTTGTTGTCTTAAAACTAAAAAATCTTCTTAAACAAGACTAAAAAGTTTAAAGGTCTTAAAAATGAAATTAAAAGACATTTCTAGTTTAAAAACAATTCGATTCGGTTCTTTTGACAATATTTAGTCATACTTAAAAAGGGTTAAAATATGTTATGTTATACAAATGTGATAGCGCAGTGGGTACATCACTTGGCAGTGAGTCAGAGTACTTCGACTCGAAAAATGCCGAAAGACCTCACATTTTTCCTTTTTTTTCAAATACCAGAGTAGATACACAAATAGATGAGTCGTCTGTAGCAGATATATAACCTCCCGATAAAAATTTATAGCATTCCGGTTAGATATCGATGGCTTTTCTATAAAAAATATATGGTTTTCGATAGTAAATAGCTTTCTTATAATATATCGATAATTTCTTGATGGCGTATGAGTGTCGATATGTATTAAATAACTTTTCGAAAATAAATCGATAGCTTTTTGATAAAAGCAGATAACTTGTCGAAAACAAATCGATAGCTCATCAATAGCCTTTGCTATTGTCTAAGGACTGTGCTTGGGTTTGAACCGTGAGAAAAGATATTTACACATAAAACATTATTTCGTATGTAATTGAAAGTATACAATACAAATTTTCGAACCCGGCTACGGCACAGTCGTTACTTATTTGAAATATCTTTAAAGAGGTCTATTGTGACATCTCTGCTCTTTTGCTTCACCCTATATAGTACAAGGAACCATCACACCCACTAACAAAATAGCATCCACGCCTTGCACATTTGAACTTATACATTTCATATTGCAACGAATTTAGTGCAATTCCTTTTATTTGCAACCTTTTACTAACGTTCGAATCACTAAACTGTTGAATAAATAAATCCACTATTTAATAATGCAAAATTGCCTTTATTAAAGTATTTCACAATAACACTTATACTTCGCAACTGATAGCTTGCTTAAATCAAACTGAATGTCGTGCCTCTACTGTTGCTGCCTTTTATACTGTTTGGTTTCCTCGTTAACATATTTCTAGGCGCTTCTATTTCTAGAATTTACTAGTTAGTTATCAGCTATGAATTTCTCAGACTATAACTACAATGCATGATTTTATAGCTTCTCTCATAGCCCATGCGCGTGTATATGTGAGTGATACTTGCACAAATGATTGCATACTTTTGGGAGTATCTCAGATATATGCATGTGTTTGTACGTTACTCTCCGCTGCTCGTTTGGACATAAGGGTAGACATAATGATTGATTTGTTGATGTGCATACGAGTCACTGCTTAATATCGGCCTAGAGATGATAGTATCCCTTAGTGTTGCTAATATTCGCCACAGTATATAATACAGCAACGAAAGCATACATGTAAAAAATCATACAAATAAATTTGTTTATGTATTGTACACAAACAGAATTAAATGCCGATACGCATGTTGTGCAATCTATGATCGTATATTCTAATTGGTATCCTATGTAGTAGCTGCGTGGTTCAATTGGAAGTTTAATTGCCTAATCTGTAATTTGGCATTTTTAATTTATGCGTCCCGCGAATGCAAATCCAATATGGTTTATAAATGTAAATACCATTTAACATATGTTTGTAAAGGAAGGGTGAAAACAATAGTTGTGATACAAATAGATTTAGCTTATAATCTTGCCAATCAATTGTAAACTGTGCTATATGGCTGAAAAAGCTAGCGCATTTAAATCGTTTTCCACTTGTCCCCTCTCATGGAGTCAAGTGCATCTTGCTTTTTTGTTTTCATAGGCTAATGCCGAAAAAGTCGTTTAACCGGAGTACCAGACTAAGCCGAAGTAAATTTTTCAATAAAGGAGTCAAATTTTATGATAAGATCAAAAGTGGTTAAGAGACTTAAACTGCTTATGGAAAAGATAATGTAATCAGTTTGGCTACTTTTAAGCAGACTGTAGCTATATCGAATTTGCGAAAAAAAGATTAGAAAACCAAAACAGAAATCGGGACCGACACCATACCAAAACTTTTTGTAACTTTGCTTTATCGATAAAAGCGCTATCGACCTATTATCACTACCCTTATCGATAAATCTTTGCGTTATTGGTTTATATCCATGGCAATTTTATCGATAAATTGTAGGATAAATATTAAACACCTACCGACAACAGTCCATCATTTCGATAACACATCGACAACACACCCATCAATAAGAATAAAAAATGGATGATATATTCAAATGAAACTAAGTCCAATCTTCTCCGATTTACGTCGCGCTACTTTATTATTTTTCTTACAAATAGGAGAGAGCAAGCCACCAGCACACAACAGCGGCAACCATAACCAGCCGATAGAAAATAAAAACAAGCCAATACCTCGATGATAACATGTCGATAACGTACCGATATTTTACTTACTGAATTGGCGTTTAACTTCTGTGTAAAGCTCGTGCAGCTCATCACTAAATCTTCTTCGGAACCTTTCTCTCGACACACCCAGAGTCGCTTCATCTGATGTTGTCATGGTCCATGCTTCTGCACCGTATAGCAGGACGGGCACGATATGTGACTTGTACAGCATGATTTTCGTTTGCCGAGAGAGGATTTTACTTTTCAATTGCCTACCAAGTCCGAATGACCATTTATTTGCAAGAGTAATTCTTTATAGATTTCAGAGCTGATTTTATTGTTAGAGTTAATAGTGTTTCCCAAATAAACGAAGTTTCTTACTATTTCGAAATTATGTCTGCCAATAGTAGCGTGGTTGCCAAAGCGCATATATGTGTGTACTGATTCTTTGCTCGATGACAGCATGTACTTCGTTTTGTCCTCATTCAGCACCAAACCCATATTTATCGCTGCTTTTTCCAGTTTGGAGTACGCATAACTTACGGCGCGAGTGCTCAGGCCGATGATATCAATGTGGTCAGAATACGACAGGAATGATATAATAGGGGGTCACTCTGTCTGAAACGACGTTTAGTTCGAACGGCTCGGAGAGGTCCTTCCCAATTCTGACTGAGCTGGTGGTGTTGCGCAATGTCATTTTGCACAGCCGTATAAGTTGTGCGGGGAAACCAAATTCAGATATAGCTGCATATAGGTAGCTCCTTTTCGTGCTGTCGAAGGCGGCTTTAAAATCGATGAAAGGTGAAGTTTGTCGATTCTTTTTTCGCGGGTTTTTCCAAGATTTAGCGCATTGTGAAAATCTGGTCGATTGTAGATTTACCAGGTCTAAGGCCGCACTGATAAGTTCCAATTAGCTGATTCACGGTGGGCTGCAATCTTTCGCACAATACACTTGACAGGACCTTATACGCGATATTAAGAAGGCTGATTCCGCGAAAGTTGGTGCAGTGTGTGGTATCCCCCTTCTTGTGGACTGGGAAAAGAACACTTGGATTCCAATCGTCGGGCATGCACTCGTCCGCCCATATTTTGCGAAGAAGCTGATACATGCGCCTTACCAACTCCTCGCCGCCATATTTGAATAGCTCCGCAGGCAATCCATCAGCGCCCGCGGCCTTGTTGTTTCTCAACCTGATTATTGCTATTGTGACTTAGTCATAATCAGGTGGGGGGACATTTATTCCATCATCATCGATTGTGGGATCGAGTTCGTCATCCCTGTGCGGTAAATCGCTGTCTCCATTTAGGAGAGCAGAGAAGTGTCACCTCCATAATCTAAGTACTTTCTGGACATCAGGTACAAGGTCGCCGTTTTCATTTTACCAGGAGCTTGCCCCTGTTTTAAAAGCTTCCGTCTATCGCCGAATTTTTTGGTAAAATTTTCGGGCGTTATTTCTGGTGGCTAGCAGATCAAGCTCCTCGCACTCACGCCTTTCTGCTTCTGCTTTTTCTTCCTGAAAAGGCATCTCGCTTCCCTTTTTAAGTCACGATAGCGTTAACACACTCCTCTTGTTGTACTCACTTTTAACGTAGCCCTGTAAGCAGCGTCTTTGCTTTCGGTTGCAACGCGGCATTCTTCATCGTACCAGTTATTTTTCCATGGCCGTCGATAACCAAATTTTTCCTCGGCGGCATTAAGAAGTGCTTTGGAGATATGCTCCCACTGCTCCTGCATTCCTTCAGGCGGAGTTGAGGTCTCAGAGAGCAGGTGTGAGAGTCGAGTTGCGAATTAATTGGAAGTCTGTTGCGATTGCAGCCTTTCGACGTCTAGCTTTCTTTTTCTGTTTTTTGTTCCTTGGTTTTGACTCCATGGTAAGTTTTTTATAACTCAACCCGTCGTATGCAGATTTTTCAGGTGCCTTCTTGCTGCTAGTGAACTGAGGATAAAAAAATAGTTTTCTATTCTGTAGAACATTTTTCGTAGGTTTAGATTTTCAGAACTCATTGTGATACGCAGAAGAGGTAATATTATAGAATAGTAGCCAGTAGGTTGGGATAAATCCATTTAGAGTGATTTCTGCAGTTTATTTCTGTTATGTTTACAATAAGAAACCAATAATAAATACCCGATATTCTGACAATAAATTACAGATAACGAACGGATAATTTGACGTTAACATTGTTATCGATAAAAAGCCGATAATATGAGGATAACTCGTCTATACAGGTTGTTACTAATAAGAAGCTCTTCAAAAAGTCTAGAGATTATTCCGAATTGGTCTTAAAATAATTGCGAAATAGTTCCGAAAAATTGCCAAAGTACATAGTTCCGAAATCATTACGAAACATTTTAAAAACTCCAGCAGATATACGATTTGGTCGTGAAGAAGTGCGTAATTTTTTCGAAAATTCAAAAGGTCACAAACAAGTGCGAAATTATTTTGAAAAGATTAGACCGTTTTCTGAAATCCTTTACAAATCCCGAAGAAGAGAGCCAATAAATTTATGCCGAAACCATTTTAAAAATAGCTATTAACTTTGAAGTTATGGTCTCTCTATTTTTCAGAATAAAAAAATAAAATAAATGTAAGGCGCGATAACTCCCGAAGGGATATAATTTATACTAAAAATTGGCAGGATGGGTCCTACGTGTTTTATCCCGACACCAAACAGCATCTGCAAGCCAGATGAGTTTTCAATGAGAAGCTTTCGCGGCAGAAATAAACCGATAGTGTAAATCACTAACGAGGGAGACCCCGCTTAGAAAAACTTTCTTCTTATTGAAAAACTATGTTTCTAAAATTTTGATGTTGCTTTGCCCGAAGCGTGAACACAGGATCTTCGGTGTAGTAGGCGAAGCACGCTACCATCACATCACGACAGCCAATGGTGAAAGCGATACACACTTACATATATGTATATGAATGTAGGTATATAGCTTTTCGTTAGAGTTCATATTACGATTGCGCTTATTGCTCATATCGATAGCAAGCAAAAGGTTGTTATACGTTTCTAATGTCATTCCGCGACTACAACATTGTACCAAGTTTATGCCTTTAATTGCTTCATTGTTTACATTTTATTGCAGTAATTGGTATCTTTTTCTCACTTGCATACATATATTAAGAGTCATAGTCATGTATGCCCCAGGTGTATAGCACAAACGTTTTTACCTGCACATACCTGCACAAACACATACACATCTCAATTAAAGTAGTGATTTTGAACTTACCACCCCATTGAACTTTTGCCAAATGACTTTTACAGCTGAGCAGTATTAGCGCGGTTTTGAACACAATTTTGTATGAACTCACTATTTTTGAAATGTGCCCGTATATTTGTATGTGTGTGTGTATACTGCAAGGACATAATTATTTCAATTCATGCACTCTCTTTATTGAGCTTTAGTTGAGTTGATTACGAAAATCACTTCGCTAAGTGCTTTTTATGTTTATGTCGATTTTTAGATTTTACAGCCCATGAATATATTAGAAATGCATATGCGACTTAATGTAAAATCATTTAAAACACTTTAAAACATGGACGTATTTAAACTTAAATATGTTTCGATTTAAACCAATCTTTATATATATCTTTATTTTTATACTTCCCCAACAATAATTCCAACATTCATTTCCTGACGTACTTTACCTTCTCACTGAATGTTCAATTTTTTAAACAAGTTCTAAACCTTTAGGTTTTTGGTTTCAATCATTCTGTTGTATGTTCAAATAGGTTTTCTTTCTTCCGTTTCTTCACACTCTCTTCAGTTTAGTTTAACACATAAACCAAAATTTAATCCACAAACCCGGCTGCCATGGTGTGGTGGTAGCTTGTTCCGCCGAGGGTCCTGGGCTTAACTCCCGGGTAAAGTAATAACAAAACTTAGAAAAAAGATTTTTCCATTAGAAAAAAATTTGCTAATCATGGTCGCCTCTCAGAAGTTATTTGGCAAACACTCCGAAGAGTACATCGCAAATTGGAAGAAAAGTTCGGCCTAAGTCCCCTCGGAGAAAAATCGCGCTAAGTATTTATTTTGTTTACTTTTGTAAACCTTCAGTACTCTGGGTAGTTTGAAATTTTAGGAAAAAATTTGAAAACTTACTTAAATCGATGAGATAGACTGAAATATTTAACCTTGTATTGGAATGGCTTTTATTATTTCCAATTAAGGGCTAGTATTTCTGCACACCTTCCTTGCACCCAAATTTTCAGTTGTAGAACTTTTCGAATTTTGGATTTTTTTGAACGTCCCTGGTAAAATTTGGAAACATGTAAGGGACCTTCTTCAATATCGGTTCTGCTACTTCGGGTATAATTCGCGATTATTTGAAAATGCTTTTCGGTTTGTAACGGACAGCGAATCTATCGTCGAGATATCGGTTTTTAATGGCTTGTTATCGCCGATCAATTGCCTTCTTTTTGAAATACTATCGACTTGTCATCGAGTATGTATCGATGTGTTATCGGTATCTATTTGGTACTGAGCAGGTGTCATTGATAACAAACCGTTACTATTTTAATAATACTCAGTTGTTACCGATAAAGAACTAATAACATACGTATAACTCATTGTTAGAAATTTGATAGCTTGCCGATAACACGGCGGTTATAAACCGATAACTTGTCGATAAGAAATCTATAACACGCTCGTTACCCGTCGGTAATGATACTCCGATAAAAAACAGATATATTTCAATTGTAAATACATAATTTTTTATACTAAATCGATAACTTTTCTATAATTAACTTTTCTAAAATTAATCGATAATTATGTAACTAACTGACAAGTTTTCCGTATCAAATCAATGGATCGTCAGTAAAATATCGAATAGCAGTCTTTAGAAGCGAAGCGCTCGTTAGTAATGCTTGCCATCGACCATATTTTTGTTTCGTTTTGATAACGATTCGATGACTCGTCTATACCTCTTCAATGATCCACCGATTTCAAACCTTTACCAAATGGATTACCAACTGGATGAGTTTTTGTAGAACGCGTCTATAACAGATAGATAAGAAACTAATATTTGTTCTTAAAATTAAATAAATAAATAAATACATAAATAAATAAACAATTGCAAAGCGCGATAACCTCCGAAGCGATTTTGAGCAGAGCTTCTCTTCCAAATTTGCGTCGTGCTCCTTTTATTTTTCCTTCAAATTGGCGATGTTGTTTGGACCGTGAGTTGAACCCATTACCTTCGGTATGTTACCCGAGCACGCTACTAGCACACCACGGCTGCCGCCAAAATTTCATCTTAAGCAGTGCTTATTGATAACTTTTCCATAAATATTTGATAGAAAATCGATAACACGTCAGTAAAAAAAATGGAAAAGCAGTCAATAAAAAGCAACGATAGCATTTGATGTCGATAACAATTTACTATCACTTCAAAAGCAAATAGCTTGTCCCTCAATACCTTAACCATAAGACGCTTATTGCAAATCTATAACAAGTGGATATCAAACTGGAAAAGTTTTTGTATAATACTTCTAAAACCTGTGGATAAGAAATTCAATTTTAACAGCGCTTTTCTTTAAATTTTCGTTAAATTTTAGATACATTTTCCATAAAAAATCGATAACTCTTTAGTAAAAACCCCAATCAGCAGTCTATAAAAACAAAGCATCAACTAGAGTGTTGTTATGATTACAGTTTTTTACTACTTCATTAACAAATCGCTCGTTCATCAATACCTCGACCATAAGCCACCGATAACAAAGTGGTAACAAATGGATAGCAAACCGATAAAATTTTCAGACAACACATATCAAACTGGTCGATAAGAAAAACGATAACTCATATAGACGGTTGTTATCGATAACAAATCGTTAATACTTCGATATTAAATTGATAGCTTGCCGTCGAGTTTCGGTTGCGGTCTCAGTTTCGGTTTTATTTTTTCATCTTTCCCTTATCTCGCCTCATTTTCTCTATATGGCCCTGAAATCCTTCACAAATTATCACTACGGGCTTTCATAATCATTTGATTAATGTTGTAGTTCTAAATGCATTATAACCCAGCTATCACTCATATACCGAAAAATGCACACACACACCAAAAATCGAGCGCTTTAATTGCACGGTATGTTTTTGTTAATTTAAGTAAAAGCCATTGAGCTATACAAAAAAAAACTTATTCACATCCAGTGCTGTCAACGTCATTGCAAATTTTCCAATCAGTGCACATAAAAAGCGAAATAAAATTAGTAAAGCCACATTGGCAGTGGCATTGCTAACTTAATTATTTGCATCAAATAATGCAAATTCAATTTGACTAATAGTAATATGCACACATAGATACTATATTTAAGTATATTTAGGTATCTATGTACATATTGAGAAGATGTATCTCTATATATTAAAATTACGTGGCTCTATGTTTGTCCGCGATGGACTCCTAAACTAATGAACCGATTTGAATTTGTTTTGCACCCCGTGTGTAATTTGATCTAACTTGAAATATAGGATAGGTTATATATATCTCAGTTTGTTTTCGCAATATCATTTTATTGCAATTTTTTTTTAATGTTTATACGTAATAACAAAATGTTACGTAAACGCAGTTGCACTCATATTTTCAGGTGGTGCGGATATACTTTCCGTGTAATTTCTTGGTGTTTAATTAAAAAACCTGCTTATCAATAAAAAATATTATAGCGAATGGTATCAAGTATAGCACATCACCAGGCCCGTCGAGAGAGGTGGGGGGTGTTAGTTGGTCGCCGGTGGTGTTTGAAGAGATGCGTCAGTCGATTTTGTTCAAACGTGGACCAGGGTACCCCTAGAATGTGTTTATAGAATATGGATAACAAATGAAAGCTGTTGATGAGTGCTTTAGTAGAGGGTAATTTTCATACTCCTGGATGACTAGGGTCTCGAGATATAGACCAAAACGTGGACCCCGATTCCCCTAGAATATGTGTGTGTAATATGGATATCAAATGAAAGCTGTTGCTGAGAGCTCTAAAGTAATTTTCATTGTGATATTCGATTTGGTCGCATCAACCTGGCAAAACTGATAAATATGCATGCAAAGCCGAAATAGAGACACGAGTTAATAATACCCGCATACCTATTTACATACGTCCTAATCGATTTGGCTGAAATTTGGTATATAAATTTGCCTATATTACTGTTTACGATCCTTTTTTCCGACCAGAGACGGACTGGGACTGGGATTAGGACTAGGACTGGGACTGATACTCGGAGTGGGCCTGGGACTGGAACAAAAGAGATAGACTGAGAGAGAAATAAAATGAGACGAAGATGGAGATAAATGAAGCGAAAAAGACGGAGGGAGGAGTTAGTAAAGGGATTAGGAAAAAGTGAAGAGGAGGAGGCAGAGTTAGACGGAAAAAGCTTTTTAAAATGTATACAGGTAGGCCAAATTTAGGGCAGAACAACGTCTGCCGGGTCTGCTAGTAAAAGATAGATATATATATATATATATATATATAAGGATCGTAAACAGTAATATATATATATATATATATATATATATATCTTTTACTAGCAGACCGGCAGACGTTGTTCTGCCCTAAATTTGGCCTACCTGTATACATTTTAAAAAGCTTTATATATATATATATATATATATATATATATATATATATAACTCCAAAGATTTACATATTCACTCAAAAAAAATCCGAACATTACGAAAACATTTCCTAAACGACGTTCCTTCGTACTTTCGAAATCAACTTCCGAGAGCCGAAAATGTTTCAACTTATTGTAAAAGTATTTAGTATCACACTTTAATTATATAGTCTGAAATGTCAGATGTATTTTTAGGTAAAATTATATTAATAAATCAATTTCAAGATCCGCTTATAAATTGGTACAGTCTGACACTTTTTCGGGTGTATACCGCTTTTATAACGTTGGTTTGATAACAGTAGTATGCAGTGGTTTAATGAAATCGAGACAGATGTATAACTTTTTATATCGCAAATATCAACATAAAGAAAATTTAGATTAAACCATGTCCGTCCGTCAGACCGTGCGCTAACTTGTGTAAAAATGTTGATATGTTTACGAAATTCTGTATGCTGGCTTATGAGAACCTAAAATAGATTGGTATTGAGAAAACTCGAACGATAACCACGCCCACTTTTTGAAAATCGAAACTTTCGAAAAATAGAAAAAATGCGATAATTCTGTATCAAAGGCCGACACAGCAACGAAGCTTTTTACGTTAGCTGACTTTGTGACGATAAAAAGAAATTATTTTTAAAAAGGGGCGTGGCACTGCCCAAATTTATAACAGGAGACGTTGTATAGCTTTAAGGCCAGTATCCAAATTGTTGAGGATATTGTGTTAAAGTGCGGCATGGAGGTTGTTCTTGCTACCATAGATCAATATTGAAGATTACACTGTGACAATTGTCTATTGTACTCTCATATACCTGACAGAACCTCATACAATCCCACTTTTCTGATGGGAACCTAGTAGTTCCCTTGGCTTTAACATTTGTATGTGTGAGTGCCTTGGTCATGCCATGCCAAAAAACTTAGCCCTAAGTCTTCGCATTTGAAGAGGAAATGGTTCGCCATCGCCGCAAAACAACCAAAGAACCGGCAGGTGTCACTAGATTTTAAGCCAATTTAAGCACGTGGCTATTAGTTATTAAATATTATTAATTATTATTTAAAGTCGACACAAAACGAAAACGGTCGACTGGTAAAGTATAAAATTAGTACAAAAAGCATTGTGACGAATATTAGTGACACTAAGTGATACTCGCATCACTAATCTAATACTAAGTAAATAAAGCTACAACAACAATAAAACAAGCTGCTACACTTGTATGTAAACAAATTAATCATTATGTCTGCACACATACGTGCGGAGCTACAGAGAGATATACTCACAAGCGCATGTCATCATCAGCTGCTAACATATACACACGCATGTGGATACAAATAGCAAAAATACGTGTATATAACTGGTAAACAAGCATCAGGTTCACGAAATTACTATACCTTAGGAGAAATGGGTGAACGACGAAACCGAAGACTATAAAAGCGGTACAGGCTGAGGCATCACAAGTCAGTTTGATTTAAGCACGCTATCTGACGAGCAACAGAAATGTTATTTTGGAAGTAGTCTAATTAAGACAATTTTGCATTATTGAATAGAGGAGTTATTTATTCAACAGCTTTAGAGATTCGAACGTTAGTAGAAGGGTGCAAATAAGCGGAATTGCAGTAAATTCGTTACAGTATTATAACTTGTAAATTATAAGGTTAACATTGAATAAAAGTAAACTTATGCATTTAACAATTCAAATTGATCAGATCAGTCATCGTGAGGAGCTCATAAAGGAGCTTACGCGAGGTACTCAGAAAGGAGCTTGGTGCCCATAAGGGGGCTGGCGCGACGTGCTCATAAAGGAGCCGGATGCCCAGTAGGGTGATCACGCGAACTCGTGCCTGTTTTCTACGGAAGAAATAAATGACGTATTAGTAATTAATATACATACATATAATGGATAGAATTAGTAGAGAATGAATTCATTATATGTGACCCGGCCTAGGAAAAGGTGGCTTATAACTAAAAAAAACCTACTACAGCTGTTTCTCGCAATTTCTTTTTGAGCCATAAGCCACCTTTTCATAGCCCGGGTCACATATTAATGAATACAGTTAGTTACTATTAAGAGAGGAAAGAATAGATTTTTTAATGCAAAAAAGCGAGTCCGAAAAATCAAATGTGCTAGAGTGGGAGTTATAATTCTGACACAAACAGTGGAAGGGTCATTTAATTCAAAATTTGTTCTACAATGCTTTAGGTAGAGAGGTTTAAAATGTCTTGAAGGCCGGGAAGGGACATTAAAGTCTACTTCTCTCAACAAAATGAGCTAGAGACCGAACCATTTAATAAATTAGTCATAAATACAATTCTAAGCATTTCCCTTCGACTAGCAAGGGTGGGAAAATTAATAAGTTTCAGGCGGTTAGTATAAGGTGGCAGATTACACGTAGAGTCCCAATGGAAATCTCTTAAGGAGAAAAGTAAGAATTGTTTTTGGACTGATTCTAGCCAATCAATATGAACCTGGAAGCTCGGGTTCCAAATTATTGCACCATATTCTAATATCGGCCTGACTAATGTATAAAGAGCTTTAGTAACGTACGGGTCACTAAATTTTCAGACCATCGCTTTACAAATGCTAGAAGCCTTATTAACAGTTGCAGTAATATGTTGAAGTTAAGTTTATTGTCCATATTAACACCAAGGTCTATAAAACTATATACCTGTTCAGGATTACAATTATTAAGAGAGTAGGAAGCTGGCTGAATTAATATACGAGAAAAGCACATAAGTTTGCATTTTTTAATAGATCGGATTGTAAACGAGACCTTACTTCGCTTGACGCATAGGATAAAAAAATTTTTACATCATCAGCGTACTTGAAAATTTTTGAAAATTTTATTGTTGTAGAAATATCGTTTATACAGCAAGAACAGAATTGGGCCTAGATGATTGCCCTGAGGAACTCCAGAAATTACATCAATGACATCAGACAAAATATTCTTAAAGATAACTCTTTGGGTTCTATCAAGAAGATAAGACGATATACTGCTGGCAACTAGGAGTTGATGTAGAGATCGGAAGTGTGAGCAGGATAGTAACAATAGCTTCAAATAATTTGGAATAGCGGAGAGCTTAGCTATACCCCGATAGTTTTCAATGAGAGACCTACCTCCATTCTTATGAAGAGGAATGAGAAAAGCTTCTTTCCACGATAAAGCAAAGATGCCAATCTTCAAAGATAGATTAAACAAGTTAATTAAAGGCTTATAGATATAATCTGCGCATTTTATTAAAAAGTACGTGGGAATCCTAACGGGAATCACTTTTGGAGATTCCTTTAAGGTCCTGAGGTAAAATAAAACATCTTCATGAGAGATAGTTGGCGTAGTGATTAAGTTGTTAGAGTGAAATTGATAGGGATAATTGTGTGACTGAGCAAAGCTTTCTATGGAATAAATCAAATACCGCAAATAGTCTTTGATTAAGCCTGATTTCTTGTATAACTTAAATGACCGGGTTTTTTTATTTTTTAAAACTTTAATTTCTTTAGTAAACCATAGTTAGGTCGTTTCAGCATAGGAAAAATTACGTATAGGAACATACTATTCGAATAGGTTGTAAATGGTATTATTAAAATGCTTCTATATCTCCACTATATTCAGGCCACGTGAAATTAGATAGTTCTCAGTTTAAGTTTTCAAAATTGGCTTTGGCAAAATTAAAGTCAAACCCAAAGTCTGAAGCACACAGATTAGTACCGTAATCTTTATCGTTTTTTAACTTCGTAAAAAATCTCTACGGAAGGATGGTAAGCGTCTTGTGGTAAGACCAAAGGATCACAACAGCTCAAAGAAAATATAGATGTGTCGTCAACTTATACTAAATCGAATATTCTTCCAAAGTTGTTAGGGATAAGATTAATCTGGTTAAGCCAGAGATTTGTCATATCGTCCAGAAAATCATTATATCCAATTTTGGATGAAACTGGTACGATGTTAACATCAAAAGTACTCAAGAAATGCGAGGAAGGTTGAACTCCCCCAAGACAATTATAGAATCACAGTCACATTTAATTAATAGCTTCAGGCAGAGAGGTGAGTTGCATGTTAACTGAAATATAAGATGAGGGTGGAATGTAGCAGACAGCCAAGTATATATAATTATTTCCTAACTGGATGCGGATACATTTTAGCTCGATCGATATCGAATAAAAGGAACAATTACTTCTTCGGACGTTAATGTCGAACGTACGGCGAGTAGAACACCACCTCCGATTTTTTCTAGGCGATCATTTCTAAATACTTGGTAATCGCTAGAAAAACATTCAGAATCGAAAACGTTTGGCTTTAACCACGTTTCTGTAAAGGAAATAACTTTATAGTCACAATATAACGTTCTTAAATAAAGGTCGGTTAGTTTTGTATTGAGGCCCCTTACATTCTGGTAGTACACAGTAAGGTCGGAAATACCCAGCTTTCTTGGTATTTGTCCCGACCCAGGTGGAATATTTGGAAGCTCGAGATTTTTTCTAGAGGAGGGCTTTGTCGTAACACAAGTGGATGTTGATTCCTGCAAAGAAAGAGGATTAGGTGAAGCCAAATCGATTAGTTCAGTTGTTTGGAGAGGAGGAATATTCGAAATTTGATTTAAAGTCGAAGTACTAGAAGAATCGTTAGGTAGAGAAGATTGTGAGGAACTTTTGAAGATGTCTCGTTGGGCATAGTTCCGGAGGAGTTACCATTTGAGTCTTCAAGTCGCTTACGTTTAGAATTTCTACTTTTTTATTTGAACCCTGCGGTAGGTCATCCAAACACTTGAAGGACTTGAATAATGATCGTATTTTTGGAATTTTTCATTCAATATGGAAAGATCTTTGCAAATATCAGAAAATCCATTTCGGGTAACTCTAAACAATTTAAATAGTTCAATGTCAACTGAACGACATTTTAGACAGAACCAGCGTAAGCCCTTATTGTCATTTAGTTGATCCGCAGTCCTGCCTGTCAAACCAGCACACTCTACGAGGGCAAGCCCGTCGCATAGCCAGCATGCCACGTAGGGCTTAGTTCCGCTTTTTTTTGGCAGTTTTCGTATATGCACGGCATATTGGTAAAGCAGAAGTTACCAATAAGAAAATGTAGTTGAAACTAGATAGGCGTACACGAATCAAAGTGGATTAAGGATGTGCTAAGTAATAAAAGTTATAGACAAGGAAAACATTGTATTGGCACAAAGAAGTAACACTGAACTAGCAGTTTTAGATACACTGTGGTATACGATCAGCAATCCAGGACGCAAACCGCTGTGATAGAAGAATATGGAAAACAAAATGTGCACACAACAACAAAAATACATTGCTACGCATAAAATTAGTATTACTAAATTTCAATACGCATTATACTCAGATGTAACTGAAATATGTGTCAATGTTTCACCCTCTGCACTAATTTTATTTATTCTATGCGCGTCCACTATTTATCACAACTGATTCAGCTATATGTTATACACAGAAATACAACAGAGGGTTGTGCCTCCGCTTTTCGGTACACCCTGTAGCTGTAGCTAGTTGTTTAACCACTGCCGCTAGATGGGTCTCCTAAGCATTATCTAAGAGAGGATAGGTGTTTTTTCACGCGCAAACGAAACGTATACCACTTTCGATCACAAAACGAGTAAAATCATTAAAAATTATTATCTTAACTTTAAAAAGCATAAACAAAGTAAAAACGCAACTGCCCAGCTTGACGTTTACAGTCATAAATGTTCAGCAAAAATAGCTGTTAGACATTTTAGGATCCTTTTTTGTGCTATATCCTCCTAACTGCAGCTTGGATTGTCTTAATTCTAGCTCACTGCGATAATGCTCTTCTCTCTCCTTAAAATAAATTTCACGGGTCAACTGATTTTATATCAAACACCGAAATTGCCTTGATTACGACATGACTTTCGTCGGAATATCCGCGCTGAAAGTCTAGCTTGAAACAGAGATGTGTGGTTTATACTTGTATTTAAAATATGCTCACATCTTCTCCCATAGGCACTAACATGTTGGCTCTGGTTCCAAAAATATCAGCTTCAGGCCCATCTGTAGTTTTCGAACGATCTGGGTATCATATCATCTTGTGTAGGTGTCGGATGCCCTCTGGCCAGGCTGCATTTACGTTATCTTGTCTCCCAATTCTACTTTATATCCTTTATAAAAGACTACTGGCTTGAAATCGCGGGAGTAGAAAGACTGCGATTTTCTATCTTAGTTCTACCATATATCTGGATCAGATGATTCTTGCCTTGCTCGAGCCCTCCTTTGCAATATCCATGCCACTATACAAAAAAACATTATAAAAAATGTAAGGCGCGATAACCTGCGAAGAATTTTAGGCCGAGCTTTTCTTCCAATTTGCGCCGTTCTTATTTTTTAGGTTTTGCAACAATTGGCGGGACGGGACCTATATGTTTTATATCGAATACGAACGGCATCTACCAGGCAGATGAGTTTTCAGTGAGAAGCTTTTATGGCAGAAATACACTCGGAGTGCATGTTGAATTACTGCCGAGGACGACTCCGCTTAGAAAAACTTTCTTCTGATTGAAAAAAATTTGTTTTTAAAATTTTGATGTTGCTTTTTCAAGGGCGCGAACCCAGGATCTTCGGTGTGGTAGTGGAGCGCGCTACCACCACACCACGGCGGCCACCGTAGGCTTAGGAAAATTAATAAGATAGGCAGCGATACGCCCACTTTAAAAAAATCTGTATCGAAATTTCGACCGATAAAGTGACAAAATTTGATATATGACAAATTTGACATTTATGTTAAAAATATAAATGTTATACAGTATGAGAAAATGGGCATGATGCTGCCTACATATTGGAGAAGCATTGAACGTTTTTAGGTCTTTTGTTACTACTAATGCCATAAATAGGGTCAGTGGCGGATCTAGGATTTGGTACTGAGTCTTGAAATTTTTTCACTTTAATTTTGTTTTTGTTTTCCATGATGTGTTAAATAAATGTATACAGGATATAAAATGACATGACAAAACGAGGATTTTCAAAATTAAAAAAATTTAATAACTTACTAATAAAGTACAAGCAATATTTTCTGAAATGAAGTTCTCCTTTTATTCAGCACACTCGAGATAATGAAATAACAACCATATAAAATAGTCATAAAAACCTTTCTTTCAAACCCACTTATTGCTGGTTCAATCTTCTATCGACCAATCCAAAGATTCGAGTCGTCGGGGCTTCGATTTACAGAAAAGATAGGTTATTTCTTCAATGTCCGTTTCTATTTCTTTGTGGACGTTCCCTAGTGCCAGACCAGTCAGTCGATTTTCAGACATGTTGACTCTCAAATAAGTCTTCAAGTGCTTTATAACAGAAAAAGAACTATCTGCGGTCGCTGATGTCACGGGGATAGTCGCAAATATTTGCAACAGTGTCGTCATGTATGGAAAAAATGAAGAAGTGTGCTGATTTAATGAATTTCAGGGCATCAGTAGCTGTTTGAGCACTCTGTCACTTTTGCAATGGTTATGCCACAATAAAATCTCATGTTTCAGCACTGTCTCATTGTGACTGATGAGATATTCTTTATAAACTTTAGCAGCAAGTACAATTTCTTCAATCGTTACTCCTGCAGAGTATGCTGGAATCAGCCCCTCCACATGCAGTATTTTCAAAAATTCACCTTTGAACCTTGACGTCAATGAAGAAATCATGTAGTCCAGGAAAGGGTAGTAAATTGTAGCTCTGTAATTCGGGTTTAGCCGCTAGCCTTTTTTTGGCCCTCTTTAAAATGTTTGCCCTTTTTTGGCTCCAAATCTATTTGGGTAACTCGGTTTGTGAAATTTGTAATGTGTGTATCAAATGACATCGAAATTTTATTTTATTTTTTCGTTATGATGATGTGGCAGCTTGGTAATCAGCTGATAATAAAACATTAATCTATTATCAATTGTCATCACTTACACAACGTAGAAATGAAAAGGTAACGAAATATTTTGCATAAAACGCCACTAAAGAATTTTTTATCAGATATTTAATAAAAAAGCAAGTGCCAGCAACAGCAGAAAACTTCGAAAATGAAGAAAGCGATGAAAGTGATGAAAGTCGTTTCGATGACAAGACGAGCCATATGTGCCGGCGTAAGTTTTTTCTTATATTTGGCGGAACAAAGAAACTACTGCTTACTTAACGTATTTTTATTATTAAAAATATAAATAGAATTATTACAAGTAAGGATGGGGCTGACAATATGCTGTTAAGTTTTTAACGAGTAGAGCCCTCTATGCCATTTATTTCAACTTTCAGAGCTTCCTAACCATTAGAAAGTGAGTTTAATTCAATTTCTGCAAAAAATGCGAGATGCATTCGGTAAAAATATTCACAGTAGACAATTTACATACAAACGTAACTCGCACGTATGATACCTCAATCTTGCACGTAATGACTTAGTTCGAACGGAGGGGGGGTTTAGCCCCCATAGTTGCAGATCCACCACTGAACAGGGTAAAAGTTTATCTTCACAAAATTTGATAAACGGAATACAAATTTAGTAACGATTCCTGTTTCTTTACCCAGCCAGGCTCTGGCAAATCCAAGTTCCTCATGGAAATAGGGGTTGGGGGCGGAATGGACCAGAAGGTTCAACGTGGTCATACTAAATTATTCCCGAAATGGTAGGGCTCGTACTTTAATGGTGCCTCTTCCTGAAATGTACCGGATCTATATCCGGCAAAGGATCATCAGATTTGATACTTTCTATGACAGATAGTACACGATGGGTATATTTATTAATGCAATCTGGTATGTTGTTTTCTCAATCCTCTATCGCGTTTTTGTTCTAAAAATACAAAATTTGTTGCCCATATAAATTCACATATACATATGGGGTATTCCATCCCATTTCGACCAATTTTGAACCCGACCCCTTTAGAATTGGCTGAAAGTTTTTCTTCTTTTTCTAGCTTACGAAAGACGTTTTTCAGAAGTTTTTCAAATTTTTTCTCCAACTCAAAAAAGTTATGAATTTTTAAAGAACACCGTTTTTGTTTTCAAAATGCTATAACTTTTTCAAAAATTTACCGTTTGGGATCTTTTTTTTTAATTTTTTTTTAAATGTAATTTTCGGAAAAAATGCAAACAAATTTTAAAAGTTTTTTTTGTAATTTTTCAGTTTTTCGAGATTTTTCGAATTTCGCTCTTTTTTTCTCATAAAAAACTTCAATCAATTCTGCAATCATCCCCACTAATCCCGGAGTGGACCGAGAATTTTTATACTCAGTTGAGCAGAGCTCACAGAGTATATTCAGTTTGATTGGATAACGGTTGGTTGTACATATATAAAGGAATCGAGATAGATATAGACTTCCTTATATCAAAATAATCAGGATCGAAAAAAAATTTGATGAGCCATGTCCGTCCGTCCGTCCGTCCGTCCGTCCGTCCGTCCGTCCGTTAACACGATAACTTGAGTAAATTTTGAGGTATCTTGATGAATTTGGTATGTAGGTTACTGAGCACTCATCTCAGATCGCTATTTAAAATGAACGATATCGGACTATAACCACGCCCACTTTTTCGATATCGAAAATTTCGAAAACCGAGAAAGTGCGATAATTCATTACAAAAGACCGATAAAGCGACGAAACTTGGTAGATGAGTTGAACTTATGACGCAGAATAGAAAATTAGTAAAATTTTGGACAATGGGCGTGGCACCGCCCACTTTTAAAAGAAGGTAATTGAAAATTTGCAAGATGTAATTTGGCAGTCGTTGAAGATATCATGATGAAATTTGTCAGGAACGTTACTCCTATTACTATATGTACGCTTAATAAAAATTTGCAAAATCGGGGAAGGACCACGCCCACATTTAAAAAAAAATTTTTTTTAAAGAAAAATTTTTACAAAAAATTTAATATCTTTACAGTATATAAGTAAATTATGTCAACATTCAACTCCAGTAATGATATGGTGCAACAAAATACAAAATAAAAGAAAATTTCAAAATGGGCGTGGCTCCGCCCTTTTTCATTTAATTTGTCTAGGATACTTTTAAACGCCATAAGTCGAACAAAAATTAACCAATCCTTTGAAATTTGGTAGGGGCAATAGATTTTACGACGTTAACTGTTTTCTGTGAAAATGGCGAAATCGGTTGATGCCACGCCCAGTTTTTATACACAGTCGTCCGTCCGTCCGTCCGTCTGCCCGTTAACACGATAACTTGAGTAAATTTTGAGGTATCTTCATGAAATTTGGTATATATGTTCCTGGGCACTCATCTCATGATCGGACAATAACCACGCCCAATTTTTCGATATCGAAAATTTCGAAAAACGAAAAAGTGCGATAATTCATTACCAAAAGACCGATTAAGCGACGAAACATGGCAGATGAGTTGAGCTTATGACGCAGAATAGAACACAAGTAAATTTTGGACATTGGGCGTGGCACCGCCCACTTCTAAATGAAGGTAATTTAGAAGTTTTGCATGCTGTAATTTGGCAGTCGTTAAAGATATCATGATGAAATTTGGCAGGAACATTACCCTTATTACTTTATGTCTGCTTAATAAAAATTAGCAAATCGGAGAACGACCACTCACACTTTTTAAAAAAAATTTTTTTTAATTCAAATTTTAAAAGAAAAGGTAATATCTTTTCAGCATATAAGTAAATTATGTCAACATTCAACTCCAGTAATGATGTGGTGTAACAAAATACAAAATAAAAGAAAATTTCAAAATGAGCGTGGCTCCTCCCTTTTTCATTGATTTGTCTAGGATGCTTTTAATGCCATAAGTCGAACAAAAATTAACCATCCCTGTGAAATTTGGTAGAGGCTTAGCTCCTAGGACGATAACTGTTTCTGTGAAAAAGGGCGAAATCGGTTGAAGCTACGCCCAGTTTTTATACACAGTCGGCCGTCTGTCCTTCCGCTCGGCCGTTAACACGATAACTTGAGCAAAAATCGATATATCTTTACTAAACTCAGTTCACGTACTTATCTGAACTCACTTTGTATTGTTGTGAAAATGGCCGAAATCCGACTATGACCACGCCCACTTTTTCGATATCGAAAATTACGAAAAATGAAAAAAGTGCCATAATTATATACCAAATACGAAAAAGGAATGAAACATGGTAATTGTATTGGTCTATTGACGCAAAATATACTTTAGAAAAAAACTTGGTAAAATGGGTGTGACACGTACCATATTAAGTAGAATGAAATGAAAAGTTTTGCAGGGCGAAATCAAAAGCCCTTGGAATCTGGAAGGAATACTGTACGTGGTATTACATATATAAATAAATTAGCGGTACCCGACAGATGATGTTCTGGATCACCCTGGTCCACATTTTGGTAGATATCTCGAAAACGCCTTCACATATACACTAAGGGCCACTCCCTTTTAAAACCCTCATTAATACCTTTAATTTGATACCCATATCGTAAAACACATTCTAGAGTCACCCCTGGTCCACTTTTATGGAGATATCTCGAAAAGGCGTCCACCTATAGAACTAAGGCCCACTTCTTTTTAAATACTCATTAACACCTTTCATTTGATACCCATATCGTACAAACAAATTCTAGAGTCACCCCTGGTCCACCTTCATGGCGATATCTCGAAAAGGCGTCCACCTATAGAACTAAGGCCCACGCCTTTTTAAAATACTCATTAACACCTTTCTTTGATGCCCATATCGTACAAAAAAATTCTAGAGTCACCCCTGGTCCACCTTTATGGCGATATCTCGAAAGGCGTCCACCTATAGAACTAAGGCCCACACCCTTTTAAAATAATCATTACACCTTTCATTTGATACCCATATCGTACACAAAAATTCTAGAGTCACCCCGGGCTCACCTTTATGTGATATCTCGAAAGGGCATCCACCTATAGACTAAGGCCCACTCCCGTATAAAATACTCATACACCTTTCATTTGATACCATATCGTACAAACGCATTCTAGAGTCACCCCTGGTCCACGTTTATGGCGATATCACGAAAAGGCGTCCACCCATAGAACAAAGGCCCATTCCCTTTTAAAACACTTATTACACTTTCGTTTGACACCCATATTGTACAAACGCATTCTAGAGTCAACCCAGGTCACCTTTATGGCGATATCCTAAATGGCGTCTATCTATAGATCTATGGCCCACTTCCTCTTAAAATACTCTTCAATACCTTCATTTGATACACATGTCATACAAAGACATTCCAGGGTTACCCTAGGTTCCTTTTACAACATGGTGATTTCCCTTACTTTGTCTCCACAGCTCTCAACTGAGTATGTAATGTTCGGTTACACCCGAACTTAGCCTCCTTACTTGTTTTTTTTTATTTAATTTAAAAAAAAACTTTAAAATTTTGTTTGTATTTTTTCCGAAAAGTACATTTAAAAACATATTTTACAGATCCCAAACGGTCAATTTTGAAAAGGTTATAGCATTTGAAAACAAAACGGTGTTTTTTTAAAATTCATAACTTTTTTGAGTTGGATGAAAAAATTTGAAAAACTTCTGAAAAACGTCTTTCGTAAGCTAGAAAAGAAGAAAAACTTTCAGCCATTCTAAAGGGGTCGGGTTCAAAATTGGTCGAAATGGGATGGAATACCCCATATGTATATCTATACATATATATATAGTACACAGTGCACAAATTTATTTTTATTAGCTTACCATTAAACCATGAGCAGATTTGTCGTCTCTGCCTACAACTACATAAATTGCTTTGCATAATTTGTTAGTAATTAAAATTAATTTCTGTTCAAATTACATAATGCAGTTGCGTAAAATATGTGTGTATATGTCAAAATATCCGTGTAATCGTGTAAATATATTTTATGAAATAACCAAACAAAAACATACATTCAACCGCAACTAACACTTTTACTGCTTCCTAATTGCAGTTTTATTACCTTTTCACAGGCTGCTAAGAGGCATTTACATTAGGGTGGCTGTTGGTTCTTTTTTCACCAAGATGTGTGAAAATCTTTGGCAGATTTACCAGGTCTGAAGCCAAACTGATGAGGTTCAATCAGCAATTCACGATGGGCTTCAATCTTTTGATTCCTCAGTAGTTGGCAAATTTCCCTGGATCCCCGTTATTGTAGACTGGCCAAACTCGCGGTAGCTTTTACACATTCTTCTTGTTGCGCTCGCTTTTAATGTTTCCTTTTAGGAAGCGTCCTAAATTTCAGTTGCAGCGCGGACTTTTTCACCATACCAGTTTTTTCCGTGGCGGCCGGTTACCAAGGTTTTCCTCGCCGGCAGTACGAAGTGCTTTAGAGATATGCTCCCACTGCTCCTTCACTCCTTCAGTTTGACTTGTGCTCTCAGCAGAAACGTATGCGAATTGTGTTTCGAAAACATTGGTCAGTCTGTTGCGATTTGCAGTCTTTGTTTGTAGTTTTCCTTTGTTTTTTGTTCCTTACTTTAAGCCGAGCAAAGGAGGTTGCGTATTTTGGTTGCGACGAGATAGTCATCCGTGTCGATGTTAGATCCTTAAATCGTGTGTACATTTAACTCACAATCTGATCGATCAGGCAACAGCCATGTAGCTGGATATGACTGTGTTTCGATCCCGGCAAAACACGTCAACCAAGACTATTGGAAAAGTTTTAATTGTTGAGGTTGAATATTCCGCTTTTTGGTGCCGAAAACATACTCTTGCTCAACATGGAATTTAAGGCACACCAGACGAAATTTATATCATAGCAGGACAGTGCTGGTGGCGGCCACCGTGGTGTGACAGTAGCGTGCTCCGCCTACCACACCGTATACCCTGGGTTCACACCCCGGGCAAAGCAACATCAAAATTTTAGAAATAAAGTTTTTCAATTAGAAGAAAATTTTTCTAAGCGGGATCGCCCTCGACAGTGTTTGGAAAGCGCTCTGGGTGTATTTCTGCCATGAAAAGCTTTCAGTGAAAACTCAATGCCTTGCAGATTCCGTTGGGAGTCGGCATGAAACATGTAGGTCCTGTCCGGCCAATTTGTAGGGAAAATCAAGAGGAGCACGACGCAAATTGGAAGAGAAGCTCGGCCTTAGATCTCTTCGGAGATTATCGCGCCTTACATTTATTTATTTAGGACAGCGTTAGTATGTGCGACCTTAAACTCATCCTCATCGTCATTCTCCTCTGTCGCTGCATGGCCGCAAGTGAATGATATGTTGAATAGTTACGCTTTATGCGGATAAGAACGCGATGTTCGTCCGTATATGAGAACGACAGTACTTAGCGACAAATCCTCTATCTCACCTGGTATCCAACACTGACATTATATTAGTTTGCATGAGCACTCCTGTAAATGGTAAAGTTTTTTATCGTAATCTTACCATGTTTTGCTCATCACATCTCTTGGATGGGGGTGATGTCAGTATACGACCCCTACGCTGTATTACTTGCAATTCGGTTGATCCAACACAGACACACGCTTGCAGCTGCAACTTATGTCAATCTGACCCAGCCAATAAAATCACCCAGCTAGGCCCTAAATCAGATTGTCGCCATCTCATACTAGCTCACCACTAAACCGTTGTTCTGTGATTACACAGAGGATTCTTGGCCGCAAACGACCGCAGGCAGTAAGCTGCTTGGATTCCATATGAAAGGAATGTCCTGGTCATTCCCTGGTGAATGGCGGTAAAAAACTTTCCCCATTTGCGTGGACCTCTTCAAGCATTGAGTGCATATACGCCTTGGAATTAAGAGCATCTATGGCCGGCGGTTTGAGACATTATTCTCCGACAGAAAGAATTCTAAGGCGTACTAATTGTATTCCAAAACTCTCCCTATATTTAGAACGCCCTTATACAGTGCAGGGATGTTTGCATGGAAATATGTTGTTGTATTACAATTTTTCATAAAAACCTACTTCATTCATAGAATGAATTAATCAATGCAATTCAATTGAAATGCGTAATATAGTGATTAATAAATTTATAATATTATGTTTTTAAGTTGAAGTATTTTATTTTACTATGTGTTTAAACATAATATATCTATTAATTATGAAATGCTACTTAATCTTTTTTAGCCAAAAGATCTTAATTATATAATTTAAATTATCCATTGGTGGTTTTGCAAATTCTATTCGTGGATAACTTCACTAACTAAAATAAATTGAATTGGGAAATCACAAGAATAAAAAAATTCCTAAATAAATGCACCGTTTTATAAATTACTTGCTAAAAAAATGTATCTTAAATTATTTAACATTTAAATAATGATTATATTAATAAGTAAAATTTACGTTGGTAATATTAAGTTGGGTTAAGGTGAACTGTGAGGACCTGGTATATACTGTGAGGACCTGATATATACTGAATGAATCCACAGTGTTACCAGAAGTGTGCTTAACGACCAAACCGAAAAACGCAATCAAAACCAGGACCTATGTTATAAAATAAAATAATTAAAGAAATGTTTAGTTTAACGGATTTATTGAAAACAGTACTTACATTAAGTAATAATAATACTAAAAGCTAGAAAATAATTAGGTAGGTCCTAGGTACTATTCATCACACTCCTCATCAATCTAGGGCATTGATCAGGCAATTAAATTAAAGCGTTGGACGCGTAAATTTCTATGATATTCATAAGTAAGACCAACTGAACCTTAATCAGGTTATGCTACGCCTCAAATTTTTAGAAATTTCACGCGTCCAACGCTTTTATTTAATTGTCTGACCAACGTCCCTAGATTGATGAGGAGCGTGGTGACTAGTACCTGAACCCTACCTAATTATTTTCTAGCTTTTAGTTTTATCTTATAACTTTAATCGAACAATTCTTGCTTGTTGTATAGCCGAACGATCTCGGGAACGGCTCAAACGATTTAAATGAAATTGGCACAAAGATAACGTATCACTTCTAAGACTTTCTACCTAGGTATTGCCACTCAGAATGTTTCACAAGGTTGCCACCTATTCGAAATTAAAAAATTGCATGAGATATGCCGCTTTGGTTATCAAACGAAAGGTATTTCACTCCGCATTGCAATAGGGATATTTGTGAGTGCGGTTGCCATTTAGGTTGCCACCTATTCGAATAAAAAAATTGCATGAGATATGCCGATATGGGTATCAAACGAAAGGTATTCACTCCGCATTACAAAAGGACATTTTTGAGTAGGGTTGCCATTAAGTTGCCACCTATTCGAAATAAAAAAACCTTTTTGAGTAGGGTTGCCATTTAGGGATGCCACCTATTCGAAATTAAAAAAATGCAGAGATATGCCGACATGTGTATCAACAAAAAGTATTTCCTCCGAATTACAATAGGGATATTTTTGAGTAGGGTGCCATTGGGGTTGCCACCTACACGATGCGTTGCGAGCAAGGCTCGGTCGCCAGGTACTTATTACTTATGTAAGTGTGTTTTGAATAAACCGTTAACTTAAAATTTCTTTTAATTATTTTATTTCACACTTTATTCTTTATTTAATTACATATATTTCTCATTCTATTAAGTTCATTTAGTGACAGGACTCTTTCTTGACAATTTGTTACATCTCAAATCCTTAATACGCAATCCTTCCATAGATTTTTCTTACCCCAGCGGGTAGGGGGGGTCAGAATATACCCGCGTGTAGGTATGCCTGTCGTAAGAGGCGACTAAATACCAGATTCAGGGGCTGTGTAGCGCAACCCTGCAGGTTGCCAGCGCAATATATAGCTTCTCCAAACCCAATTGTCAACCACACCTATCCGCGGCGATCCTGTTTCACTAACAGACGAGGCTCTGGCGACCCTAAGCTCCTTATGGAACTTAGGGTTGGGGAGGGAGGGGATGGCCTGAAGTTTAATGTGGCCACATAAATCGTTCCCGAGATGGTCGGGCCAGCACCTTAATGGTGCTGTGGGTACCGGAGCGTACCGGATCTGTATCCGGCAAAGGACCATGCATCGATAACACTCCCCAAAGCCTTCGGGGAGCAACATTATCGCTACAACAACACACACATAGATTTTCTCGACTCGGCGCCAGGTATCTTGACCCTCATCGAAGTCTAAAGTATTTTGATGTCATTCTATCAACTGCATGTAATATTTGTCCAAATAAGTGCCAAATCACGCCACAAATACGATTATTTTAATATCTTGACCCTTTCGCCATCTGGCGTCCTATTTGTCGCTTTCTATTCATGTATGTAATATGTGTTCCAAATATGAGTCTTATCGGAGCACATATACGATTTTTTTTAATATTTCGATCCTTGCGCCACCTCGCGCGTTTTTTTCTTAGGTCGCTTTCTATTCGTGTATGTATTGTTACGAATATTGCAACACTAAGGGGTACTGCCACCTCCAGGCCGATGCTAAGCAGTGACGTGAATTCACATCAATAATTCAATCATTATGTATCTTCATAACGAATCAATAATTGCGTCTACACATATGTACGTATACGAGCAGCGGAGAACCAATGCACAAACACATGCATATATCTTATCTGAGTTGTCACAAGAGAGCGCAATAATTGTGCAAGTATTACTCAAATGAGAAGTTATAAACGTAGTGTGGCTGGCGATTTTGTAGCTGAAACTAACTAGTAAGTTCTGTATGGAAAGCCGGAAGTATGCAATGAGAACTCAAAAGTATAAAGGCGCGACAGTAGAGGTGAAGAGTGAGTTCCATTTGAGCTATCAATCAGTTTGGTGTTAAGCAAGCTAGTTACAAATATAAGTGTTATTTTGAAGTACTTTAATAAAGGCAATTTTTCCATTATTCAATATTGGAGTTCTTTATTCAACAGTTTGGTGATACGAACTTAGCAAAAGAGCAAATAAGAGGATTTGCAAGTAAATTCGTTACAGCATTATTTGTTCAAAATATGAGCCAAATCGGGCCACAAATACGATTTTTGATATATTACGATCCATGCGCCACCTATCAGAATTTTTGTTCTTATTACTGCATTGTCATCAGATGTGAATTAAGTATGTTCCAGTTTCAAGTTTGTAGCTTATTAGGAAGCTATTAAATTTAATTACAAAATTCTCTTCGGCGGTCGCCCAAGTCAAATAAAACCGTTTAATAATAACTCCGTCTTCTTTTCAATACTAAAAGCTTTCTAGGAGCTATGCTACTAGCTACTTGTCGATTTTATAGGCTATGATACTCCTTATATCTGCAGTTTTAGCCTGGCGAGCGCAGAGTACGAGCAGAAAATTTGCTCTATTTGTTCCTCTTCTAAACTGTATTTCATTCATCTGGTATCACTTCTTAGGCCTGATTTAAACGCATGTGATGTCAGAAGGCAAATTTCCAGTCAGAGTAGCCGTCATGAGCCTTCAGTCACCACTTTTCAATTATATGAATAACTTTGTTAATCAAAGGCTGTAAGGCCTACACATAATCTTCTACACTTTGCAAGCCTGCGCTTCGTTCCACGCCATCCTTATTTGGTTGATATTTGCAGCTCTTGTCTTCTTTTAAGCTTACCCAACCTGATTAGAACGTCTACGTTACAGGCTTTGAGCTATGCAACTATTAATTAATTTATATAAATATTTTTGCTTGATATAGTGGGTTGGTTCCCGTGCTGCCTAGATACTGAATACCGCGGAACAAGTTGCGCACGCGTGCTATTTTGATGCACTTTCTCCTGTCAAAATTTAGGCTTATTTTTGTGTGTTTAGTTTCATAATCCGCTTAACAATGTGGTTCGTTCTTTGAACATGCTGATATATTTCATGGATAATTTTGCAGCTTCCTGAAGTTCCGACGGTATACAACTGCCCATAATTTGACACTTATGTATGTTAGAGGAGTGAGGGAGTACTTGGGCTACTTGGCTGCTTCTTTACAGTCCTATTCGCCGCAACTCAGGCAAATGCTGTTAAAAGATATCATCATTCTCCCAGCGTGCAAACAGGGCCGTAGAGAGAAAATCCGGGCCCGCAACTAACAATTTACGCACCCCCTATAAAAAGCTCTAATACATTTGATTAACTTGAATTAATGACGTCTCATTCATGAATCATTATTGATGGATTACATCAAAAAAAATTTTGCCACATCAACTAAATGATTTTTGGACTAAGAGCTGACAATAAAATTAACACAGAATATTTACTATTTGTACTATTTTATTATAACGCAGAAATAAAATCTCTTTTAACATCCACATATTGTTTCAAATAATCTGTTCTAGTTATTTGGTAACATTTTAATACATTTCTGATAAATTTAATGATGATTATAAATTAATTATTTAATATAGAAAGTTCGGATATCAAAGAGTGGCTTTATCAGCAAGTATAATAATATCAAAATTTAACTGTCTTGCCAAAACGGATTCAACACAAAGCGTGGCAAGTCCTGAACTCGCTCTTGAGATGAACACGATCTATGAAAGTTTTCGATTCTTGAAAGGACGCTGATGGAACGTTCTGCACTAGCTACAATGACAGGTATAGTGCAAAAGATACCTAAAACAACATAAATGTTGGGGTACATCGTATACAGATTTTGAACATATGTAGATGCATTTAGCAATTCCAATGGTAACAGACCTTTATCAAGATTTGCTCCGTAAATGTATTTCAAGTGAATTACTTCGCTTTCTAAGCTTTGAGAAATGTCCGAACCGTAGTTTCATCCATGTCTTCAATTGCAACAAAAAGAAAACGTCTCTCAAGCGCAAATCGTTCAGTTATGCCAGTGATTACCGAATCAACAATCACCAGGAATGTATTGTTTTAAAATCAGACACTGAATCATTCGTAATCATCACATTTAAATAACCTTCAGAACGTCTTTTGGGTTTTCTCTTTCGAATGTCCGGAAACTTTGGCGAGATGTGGCGTCTCTAGCTTGGAGTACCACGTTTCTTTTATTAATGGTAGTCAGTATTTCAACAAAATTGAGGACAGCAAATACATTCGAACTTGTTGATGTACTTGAGATGCCAGTACCATCTCTGTATGTTTATGCAGTCAAATTGCCTTTTGTCTGAAGATTATGAGAGAGCTCGGTACATTTTTTCGAGGATGTTCCATCGTTCTGGAGTGCTGCTGAAAATAGTAAGCATTTTTGTACAGCCCCGAAGAAAGTGATTGCAGCCGTACAACATTATGCAGCATCACACCACATAAATTGAGACTGTGGGTGCACAAGGCGAGTAATCAGCATTCCAGTTTTGCGAGAATGTGACGTAGTGCTCCGTTATAAGCTCCTTTCGTATGGCGCCGTTATCGTACCCTTGTGCACGATAATCTTTTAATGGGATTCATGTATACCTAGAGTATGGCAAATTAGATCAGCGATTTTCTGACCAGTTTTTGGTTACAATTCACGAAAGCAAAACCGTTCTTGAATTGTAAAATTTGTTGCTTTCGAATTGAAATGGAGTTAGCGAAAATGAACGTAGTCATGTGATTAGCATCAGGCATAGCATCAACGATAATAGTAAAATACTTGACTTCTGCCTTGATCAAATATAGTTTCCCTCACGTCATGCACAAATTTCTATAAACTCGTTCTGATGTCTGGGGAAAGATAGTGAAATTGTAAACGTTTGTGCTGCTGTTGTGAAATGCTAACATTCTCCAAACGATCTCTAAGTATCGGATCATAATGGCTTATGAATCTTAGATGCCAAAAAATGTCCATCGTTCGTTACAGATATATATCTTCGCCTTGCAAGCTAGACCTCTTTACCAAAATAAAATAGTGTCCAAAATTCTATATAAAATTTCTTTCCAGTTTTGAGTTTCAGTGATTAGCTATTAATGATAAGTGTATTAATTGTAGCCTCCTTTTGAATTAGATTTGTAAAGATCGCCATTGATATAACATTTAATGTGATTTTGAGTATTTTCGTGTGATGGAAATTTATCGTATAACTTCTTCCATACTTGGAATTTCGAATATCCGCGCAACAAATTTAAGTCGATTTAAAGTATTGGTGATTAACAGACGACATGTAGGCAATAAAAGCATTGCTACTGGCACTGCAAACAACCAAATACGCTCCATTTCCATTTGGAAGATTCTGTTTAACAACGAGGTAAGAAATGACTCGCAATGACAACGTGCAAAATAATAGGGCATTTTGATGACCTCGACGATTATTTCGTGACTTCTCAGATCGCAAAAACTCATTATTCACGGTACCGATATCGAAGTAGTTTAAATAATCTGGACTTTGATACCGAGTGGTGGTATTGTTGGAAGACTTTTTGAAGATGAACCTTCATCAGTGTCACCACGAAAATTTACGATTTCGGATTCATGTAAACATACATTTTGTTTGATATTTTTATTGCCTCCTCACTGTTCGAAGGCCAGGTAAAAAACCATTATCAATATTCGTGCTTTTGAAATTCGCTTAAAATTTGCACATGAACAACTAAAGACTCTTCTGAATTAAAAAAATTTCTAGTAACTCTGAATCGCGGGTCCCCTGAGAACTCCGGGCCCGGAGAACTCTTCAAAAGATTTACGGACCTCTATGTGTTGGCAAGTCCAAGTACCAAGAAGATTTAATTATGAACTGAATGCATTTCCATAGACATCAAGATAGTCCAGCGAATAAAAACGCAGCGGTAGTTGGCTAGGCCATGTTATGCGATTACAGATGACGCACCGGTTAGGAAAGTATTTTTATAGCTACCCGGTCTGTGGAAGTAGAATAATACAAATACAGTTTAAAAAACAAAAAACACGCAAATATTGTGATGTTTTAGTATCCACAATCATCGTAGATATTCGGTGTTTATAGCACCGTAGCACAGAGGTTAGTCTCTCCGCTATTAAGCACAACTCTTTATGTAGCGAATTATTTAACCACTGCGGCGAGTCTTCAATAATTGCCGATAGATGGGCATAGCTCTCCTTTGCGCGCATAGCCTAGAGAGATACAAACAAGCATACATGCAAGTGAAGCTAATGTAACCGTGGTAAAAAGAGGGTGGCCCACTGCACTGGAAGGATCAAGTGAAAACGATTTAAATTCCCTTGGTGTTATCAAGTTAGGCCAGTAGCAAAGCGTAGCAGCGACTGGCGCGCTTTGTTGAGAAGACATAACAATTTAAATGATAGCCGGCAATTAATTTAGTAAGTAAGTAGTTTCTGCGAAGTTTTTGATTTGTGCCACTCTGGTTAGATGCTCCGCAGTTTTGCTGTAACAATATTGACAGTGATTTACCAACCTTCTTCCTCCTTTTCGTTCTGTCCCCATCGCGAGCATTTGAAGAAGTGTGTTCAGCATAGTGCACGTCTGCTTCGCTGGAAATTCACCTAGGATCTTAGTCCTTTCTTATCCTTTACAAATATTTTTTGAAATATTCACGCCCCTGCTTCAGCATCTGTTATTTTTCCGCTATCCATCTGCCCCGGTGCTTATTGCCCACAGTTATTGATGCAATTTAAGGTTTCTTCCATGCGCTCTCGATATATGCATTTTTCATACCCTTCTTCTTTCCAGCGCTAATTGGTCGATGCAGATTGTTCCATTTCGCTAATGTATTTCTGCGACAGCTTTCTCCCATAGATTTTTCAAATAATTATAGGTAAGCCATAAATTTCCATGAATATATATTTTGCATTGACAAAACGATAATAAATTCGAAGAATTTCTCTTTAAGCAGATTATTGGAAAACGATTCTATGTACATAGTACCGAGAATTTATATACATAATTATATGTGTCAGCAAGCATTTAGTTCGAAATTTCGTATATATATATCTCTTTTAGAAAACTCACCATATGTCACATCACAGCAAAAATATGTTGTAAGTATGAAATAACCATCATCGATTTTTATTGCTGTAATTTTTGCATCATTTATTAGCTTAAGCTTCAAATGCTGGTATTTTAAGAATGCGACAAAATATAAGGGTAGAGTTATGTAAACACATTAAGGTATATCTTACTTGATATACATACACACATACATAAATAGCATAGAACTTGGATGGACTCAATACATATATATGTATATCTACCAAGTCATAGCTCTTCAAACCATGACGATAGTAGAATAGAAGACATTATAATCTATAGATATAGTCATTGTGATTGTTTATGTTAACTTACACATATACATATGTCCTCACATCATATTATCGAATGGAAAGGTAACTCATACGCACCGTCGTTTGCTGTTGCAGTGATGAATTACTCTACAGATAACTGCGCTGCTGGTGAGTAAGTGAGAGAAAAAGTGTATAGAATCCTATAGGTGATTCAGATGCAGTGAGTATATTGAGGATATGTGCGGGTATATGTATTGGTTGGATGTTTGCTGTGCTGCACGAATACTAAAGACTGAAGTCTAAGTTACTCATGTATTCCTTTCCCGGCGCTATGTAACAGTAATCTTCTGAAGGAAAATTTAACATTGGCTTCTGCCGCAACTTAACGCTAGCATGTGATAATCTGAGGATGGAGCAACACCGAGAGGCTATCTAAAAATACCACTGTGACCATATTGCACGAGTTCCAGTAGTCAAATTTATGAAGTCTTTGCTGTCGAACAAGTTGCTGTTTCACGTTTATTAAGGCCCCTATTAGCTGAAGCGCAATTAATGTGCCAGCTGGATATGATCTCTGTTACCCATGTGAAGGTTGCTAAACTCCATATGTTGTAGTTTCTCATGTACATACCCAGCCACCATATGTTCATATGGTTCTGGCGACTATATACATATATAGGCACACTACAAATTTGGGTTTTAGACGTCGAATTCTGCTGACGATTCTTTTAGAATTTGAGACGATTGATATAAATTTATGGACAATGGGAATCCCAGAGATCTTAACAGCTTTGCCCTCAGAAAAATAGATAATGTTGATTCGACCTGGGATATGGGGTAGATAGGAAAGTGGGAAAGGAGAGTTTCTATAACATATATAGAAAGCTAACGGCCACCGACACAATAATACATAATACCTCAAATCACCCCCAACAGCATAAAATGCAGCATTAAGGCACTTCTTGCATAGACTTGAAAAACACCTCTACGACTAGGCATATAAGAGAGAACTTGAGGTCATATATAATATCGCTGCAAACAACGGATATAAAAAAGCACTAGTAGTAAGCTCAGGAGGACAAATGGAGAACCAAAAATAAATAATGAAAAGGAAAATAAGAGCTGGACGACTATGACATATACTAGAAAAGCAACATATAAATTGGCAACTTCTTTAAAAAATACAACATTAACACGGCATTCAAAACATCGAACAATCTAGGCGAAAAACTAAGAACTAACACTAACTCAGAGATCCGTTTAGCAGCCACGGCGTATAAAAGCTTACCTGCGATGCAGCATAGTTACATAGAACAAACAGGATGGCAAATAAGAACGAGGTTCAGAGAACATATTAGAGTTACAACAAAAAAATACGGAATCCAAACATTATACCCGAGTCTAACTTCGCGAATCACATGGTCGAGAATGAATGTCCCCAGCAAACATCAATAAAACAGTTAGGGTTCTTCACATACAAGAAAGGGCCGACGTCTCAACGTACTCCAAAACATGGAAATCTACAAACAGAAAACATTCGACGGTAGAATAATAAACGAACAGATAAACACAATTTCTGACACAATATTCGAGCCTTTAAAACTTGTTTGCAGGAAACAACTTAATCACACAGGTACAACAGACAAACACACAACAAAGATAAACACAAACTATTAAAACACCAATACAAACCCACAAAGAAGGGCAAACGACTAAAATTACAGATTTTTACCTACCACAGTCAGCCACACAAATCGATTAGTAAACCACCCTCGGTTCTGAATGAGCACACAGCACATACACATAAGTAAATATACACAAGTATCAATTTTGACAATACCTGCTCATGTACCTACGAACTATAAATACAGGACAAACGACAATAACAAATCAGAACGAAAATCGACACTGATGATGGCACAACGCCGAAACCGGTTTGTCTCAAAACCAAATTTGACAAGGGATGACGGAAAATCGTTCCAATATACATCAGGAGTTCTCTCATTAAATTTTGTACCACTTATCCATATCAAACAATTATTTCAAGAATCTGTTATAGTACGCGCATGATGCATATTCTAAGCTTTTCTGGCTAGGTGTTGCCACTGAGACGGTTTCACGATGCTACCATCTATTAAGTTTCTTAAAATTGATATACTGTATCAATAAATAAATAAAAATAAAAGTTTTTCGTCATATTCCGAAAAAAATTTTCTTTCTAAGTGGAGTTGCCACCTAGTGTTATCACCTTAGGTGGGTTCGTTTAGGTAGAAGTCGCTGCCCGAAGGCACACTTAGGCCAGTGATATAAGGCCCGTTGTGATACCACAAAACAATACACAATTACCTTTCATCTTCGAACCATTTTGGGAACCTGATGAAAGCTACAAGGTCCTTGTCGTCAAGCTCCACAGCTTGGCTCAGTTTATATAGAAATGGAGCACCCAGAAAGCACTGCCGTGCGTCAGTTAGTGCCTGGCAGTTGCAGATGAGGTGAGCTACCGTTTCCTCCTTCTCATACTCTTTACAACTACTGCAGGATCGACGATAAGGCACTCATAACTTTTTGTTATGTCTTCCTATAAGGCAGTGCCCAGTTAGCGCCCCCACTTAACTTGTGCACGGACGGGATCTTTTAGGATCCAATTTTGCAAAATGTCCTTCGATGTCCGACACACGGTATTTGTAGCCATGTTTCGCCGCTTTAGTATGGATGCGTTCCCTTAGCATTAGCTTGCATGTGACAAGGGGCGTTCCTAGCATTCTTGGCTGCGAAGAATCTGCTGGTTGTACTTTGCCTATGTGCAGGACCCATGTGAGGTGTGCAGATTCTGTTGGACATCTCTTGAAGAGATCGGCGACAGTTTAGTGTTACTTAAGAATTGACGAGTAGGAGCCAAGAGATTTTATGGCAGCTTAGCTGTCGCTGAAAATAAAGATTTCTTTGCTGACATTGTGTGTCCCTATCCTAACTGCGACTTTATGATGGCTGAGACTTCTGCCTGGATTAAGCAGCAGTGGTAGGGTGTCCTGAGGGAGAGCTTGGAGGGTCAGGTCTCTTGAGATTACTCCACTTCCACAACCTACAATTTAGCTTAGAGCCGTCCGTGTAAATGAAGTTACTACTGCCGTCAACAGCAAGGCACCTATCGACTCCGTTCAGTCATCCTACTGGAACTGCTTTATCTGTCGTCACGAACAACTACTGGCTCAGTTCGGTCATGTTTGTGCAAAAGTGAGGCATGCCCACTCTTAGCCTCTCTGTCTGAGCTGAAAGTAAGTTCATCAAGTTTGAATATGTAAGACAGGAAATGGATACGTCGAATATTGGTACTAAAATTTATGCCGTCCTTCTAAAATAAATATTCCTAGGTGAGTTGCCACTAGGATACACTAGTATCATTAATATATGCTTTTATATATCCCGAGGTTCTCACCTTTTTGAAATTTATCGCAAACCTATTAAAGCAGTATTAGTAAATCCAGAACAAAGGCATCTGATGAAGTTAATTTTCATAGAAACTCATTGAGAATTATTGTTCTGCCTTGAGCTCGAATCGACTTGATTATCTAATCACATAGGCCGATGAAAACAGAAACTATTATCGCCTGTGGGCACATTCGAAAAATTGTACGAAATCGACATAGATTATGGTGAAATTGACTTGAAATTGAATTGAAGATTTGGTTTTCCACACCATCTTGGAGGTACTTCCGTTGGCGCGCTACCGAAGTTTAGGTTTCGATGACAGGTTTCCCAGTAGGGCCCTATATCACGTCCATGTAAACTACATATACCTATAATCGCACCCTTATTTCAATAGCGTCATAATTCAAAAACATTAGCTTTATTTAAGAACGGTGAGTTTGCTCCAATGATCTTAGCCCATTTTCACACCACCCTTTAATTATACAATTGGCGCTGTGTACGATTTTCGTTTTTATATAAATACGTATGTAATGATGTAAGTGTGCACAAAAAAAATTTGTCGAACAGAATTGCAGGATTACCTTCATAAAAAATGAAAAAAAAAATATAAAAAAATTATGTAAAGGATAAAAGCAGAGTTTTATTAACATTAAATAAAAATTATGCAAAAAAATAAGTACTTAAAGTGCAGAAAAATTAATTGGAGTGAAATAAACTTACTTACTTACTTCATGGCGCTTAGCCGCCTAAACGGTTATGGCCCCGCCCAACGGCTGCCATCGCCCTTCGGCTTCGCGAACCGTCACACAAGGAGTTACTCGTTTAACTTAATTCCTTGGCTTTTTTTCCGGTTTAATGTTCTCATTGTGTAATATGAAGATCTAATGGCGTTATTAATGTTGGGATTCCAAATTGGATCAAAGGTTGTTTATAGAAACTTTATTTCATTTTGTAAGTCTCCATATCTACCATCAAGTATCGTCTGTGAACGATATATACCAAGATATAACGAGGCAGAATAAACAAATTATTCACGCAGATATAATTTACTAAAATAATTTAATTTCATAACATTTAAGCGACATAAACTGGTTAATCTGGTTTGGGATCTAATCATCCGACATAATGGGCATATATCCAACAAATTTGCGTAATAATATATAAAGTATAGGATAATATGCAGTACGGGTTGCTGTATGCTGGTCCGTTTTGACCTAAAATCAAAAACGTTTTTGGGGAGAATTTGCCATTAATTGTTATAAATAATTTCAGTCAGTTTCACAAAATTTAACTCTTATTTGTGAATTTTATGTTTTGGTTTTTTGAAAGCGCGCTAAAAACAAACAAAGCAATCTTTAAAATAAAGGCCTAGTATTTAGTGTAAGCCGAAATTGCCACAAAAATTGGGCCAGCTCACAAAAAAGTAATTCTATTTAAGTTTTTTTTTTTTCGTAACGCTAATACATTATTTGGAACATTTTTTTAGGAGTTTTGACAGGCCGCTATAGGTAAGTGGCAACAATGGGGAACCCATATTTGTGTGTAGGTGCACACATTTGTGCTTTCGAATTTAGCGGGGATACATAAAAGGGTTTGTCTTTGAAATTCGCATTAGACACTAAGATAATTTCCGATATTTGAAAGAATTTTTCGCATTTACAAAATACTTTTCTTAATTATCAACAAGAGATTAATATTTGTTTAACCAAAATAAGGCCTATGCACTGGCGGCCTGTCCGTACGAATCGATTCATATAACTTTTATATATTTTACGTTATGCAAGTAATGCGAACAGCCTGTCAATTGATTGTAATGGAAATTTTTTTTAGCGTATTAAATTAGATATTCTATGTGGGGTTGCAATCTGTTACCCTGAAATTAATGCGCTATCATTTAAGGCTCTTGAAGTTTAGGGCTATAAGGTTTTAACGAAGTTACAATATATTTATAATTTTTTAAGCGAACTTCGAGAGTATGTGAGAAAGCATTCTGCACCGGTTTTCCAGCTTAAAGTTCAGAGCAAAATACAATCCAGTTCTGAAAATTACAATTCGAGTTCGAAATTTCCCAAATTAAGTTCAACATTTACAGTTGAAGTTCAGCAATTTAAACTCAAGTGCAGAAGTTTCCCAATTCATGTGCAAAAAATTAACACAATCCAGCTCAGAAGTTCCATTTAAATTAAGAAATTTTAAAATTCATATTTAGAAAGTTAGCAATTCAGTTCAAAAGCCATTTTAAGTTCAGAAAATTATAATCTCAGTCAGAACGTTACGAGTTGAAGTTCAGAAAATTCCGATTCAAGTTCGGAATATTCATTCAAGTTCAAAGTAATGTCAGATTTTATCTTTCATTGCTATGGAAAGGAAGGATCAAGTGGGTAGGATGGTAATGTGAGCATGCCCAATAATTTGTACATAGTGTGAATGCCTCTATCTGCTAAGGAGCAGTGGGGGGGGGGCTTTCCACACTTAATCATTTTGGCTAAAATGAAGGAATACGAGAGAAAACCTTTGCTCTCTTGTCTCTCCGCCGTCATAGAGCTCATAACAAGGAACAATCCAACCGATATTCTTAGTGTCGCAAGTTTTGATCTGCAGTGAGTGTGACAGCTTATGATGAAGATATAGCACCACCAGTCAATGGAGCTGTCACGATCTCGCAAGTAGTGTACAAGTAACTGTGTGCACAGATCAAGTCTTCCTCCCTTGCGTTTTCGCAACTCCTTGAGTTCTACCCCCTTCAGTTGCTATTAGTGATAAACTGTTGTGTTTGTACTGAGGTGAAGATACTTTTCATGGCCAGAGCGTACCCATGCTCTTGTTGCAAATAGTGTCTCACTCCGTTGAATTTCTAGCATCGTGATGTACTCCTCGCCTTGGAGAAACCTTTGGGTACAGTAACTATCCAGCGACCGTTGTCGACGAGCATCACACTTCCGCACGATAACATATAAGCATTACATTATGTGTATGAATAACTTTTGAAAATAACACCGCACTTATAATTTTCTCAATTGGATTGTAATTTTTTGAACTTAAATTGATATTTTTTGAACTTAATGTATTTTCTGAACTTGAAATGAAAATTCTGACTTGAATTGTAATTTGCAGAATTAAATTGGAATTTCTGAGCTTGAGTTGGAAATTCTGATCATAATTGTGTTTTTTTCTGAACTTGAATTGAAAATTCTGAACTTCAGAAGTGCAATTTTCTGAACTTTGAGTTGTAATTTCTTAACTTAACTGGGAAAGCTATAGAGGATTCGTTATTTTTAAGATATTTGTAAAATATATACAGTTTTTTGCCAATTACGGTCACCCCCTACCGAAATAGTTATACTTATTCATTTGTTATTCGCTAACGAAATGGCGTGAAACTTTTGAAACAATTTTTGTACATAAGCAAAACGTAAAAATCTACGCTATTTTACGAATGTAGAATATAGTTTTTTACAATGCTGTCAGTTCTTTGCAATTTAAAAAGGAAATTACGATTTACGAATCTGCGAACATATGTACGATAGATATTTCCAGATATAATAGAAACCAGAGTTGGGTTTTTCGATACAATTGTACTTTTTCAATACAATTTGACTCAAGAAGTACTGAAGTACTACGCTGCCCATTTTTGGTACAATTTTGCCTACAGCTTATATTCTAATTTAAGTATGTATTTTGACGCTATGTGTACTTCTTTCGAACAAACGACAACGTTCTTTTCATCTGTGTACGTGCACTAGTAGTTCGTTAGCACTGTCCTCTCTTTATCACATACGATTTTTCAAGCAATAATTAGTTTTATATTATAATAGTACCTATATATATGTATGAACCAACCTGTGTTCACTGAAATCAAAAAGAATATTTGATAACACTACTATTTCTAAAATAGATGTAAACAAAAACCATATGGATCTTGATATTATGCATATATTGCGTGCGGAAGATATCTAAATTTTAAACCAAACGTCAAACTATTTACATGGAGTTTTGTAAAAACCTACAGACAAAATTTACTTTGATAATGAATTTTAATTGGGTCACAGCTTGCTCCTGAAACAGTTTTAATCAGGATAAGTAACTATCATTGTTCCACTGGTTGCTAATTATTTCCTACTGAAATTGATAAAATTGATAATTTCGGAATATCGAGCCCTGTCAAAAACGAAGATTGCGTGCTCTTAAAAATCTTTCTATTTTCTGACTTTTGGGCAAAGTGCGATTATTGAAAATGAACTGTACGAGCCGTTTTTTTGCAATATATACAGAATTGCACAGGGGGTTTTATCAATTTCACATTCTTCAGCGAATGTTGAAAAATATTATTTCGATACAGAATATATTAAAACTCAGATGTGGAATCGTTTACCTTGTTGAATGCAATTTCTGTCTTTGATAAAAACAGAAATAAACAAGAAATATTAGTACCCTCAGGGGCAATGTTCTTAGAATAATATGCAATTGATACGGGAGTTAGTGTCGTGAACATGTTTACTCGTTGAATCGAGATAACCAGTTTTTTTGGTTAACAGACATATGATACATATATGCAATATTTAAATATACCTATTTCATAATATAGTATGTTCTTTTTATGTATGTAAAAGTAATATTTATGTTTTTCAAATAACTCTATTGAACGTATACGGGTGTTTCCTATTCTAAACAAAGAAAACTTAATTTCAAATTATACATACATTAACCGTCCTGTCATAGATGCTACCCGGTACCTTTTGCATATTCCCAAAAACCATTTTTTCATAATCTACATAGAAACGAGTCAAATTTTGTGGCATCCCTCCTATGGGATAAGTTGTCCTACAAAGGGAGTGAGAAATTTTTTACAAATATAATTCATAAAGATGACTTTTTCTAATAATTAGTTTTTATTACTAGTTCTCATGGCTGGGATACCCAGTTAGACCACTAGTATGTTCTCACGTATGAACTGCCTTGTGGTACCGTGTACCCAGCCATACGAACTAAGAAGAAAAATTATTCATGAACAGGATGGTTCAGCATGTATGTTTTATTGTGTGGTAAATAAAAAGTAAAAAAAGTAAATGAGTATAATGCAATATCGTGTAATCCGATATACAAAAAATTCAGTACAATTTGAACGAAACAAGTACGAGTTTTTGTGTGTGGATATAGTACAATTCATTGGTGTCCTGTCGCATTTCCCACCCTGATAGAAACCAGTTGAAATAGGTTGCCACCTAATCTTATTGTGTAAGCATGTATAAGGTTATCTCTAGGGGAAAGCGTAGTCTGTATGTTGTGCTTCTCTTTACAAACAAATGTTACAAATACGCATATCGGTACCCGTCTTTTTTAGGTGGTATAGATATATTTGACGCATACGTTGGTTTTCTCAAAAAATAACATATGTTCTTGTTACAACACGCAATTTTTCGCGAATTCTTCTTGTATTGTAACAACGTCGCCTCGCCAGCATCGATTTGGATTTCCTTTGAATTGCGTTCATTATATTTTCATAATCATATATGCATGCTTTTACGTGTGCAGAGGCAAGCCCTTTCATTTCGATTATAGTAATCAATTTTCGTATGCCTCTGTTAATTGGTACTCGGTCAGACGCAATTTAGTCACTCACAATCACATTTGTAGGCGTGTTTGATTGATAAATATCATTAAATTTATGTTTAGCAATTTTAGTTTTCGGATCGCGACGCTAAGTTTTTCTTTGTCCATTCCGAAGTACAACAAGACCGACTATAATGATCAGGAAGACGATACTTGGGATGTCATGTGTTCGGTGCGGTGAGCTTTTACACGGTCGCACCTACAACAGCTACCGTTCACAAACTAAGCCACCAACAACACAACGTGCACAACATCATTGTTTCATATTAACTAAAAATATTACGTAACTCAGTTTTACAGCACTTTGCTGTCAGCTTAATAGTTTTGAAACAACTTTTAGCTGAGGTCGAGCAGTCTTTCAATTGAAATAATCGCGATATAAGCAAGTAGTATTATTGTTATTAATCGCATCAATCACTTTTTGGCATGACATGTAAGAATATGAGAAAGAAAGGAATATACTATAGATACAGTAAATACATTTTTGTTCAGGTGTGGCTAGTAACATCAACTACGACTAGACCCAATCAATCACTAGCTCTCACACAACAAACACGTCCTCATCAGTATTGGCGCTTAACTACAATTTCTGTACAAGTTCAAACTCTGACTGCCACAGCCAACAATCCCTTATTTTTCCGCGATATATTGACGTGACTGATGGCGTGATCGCCAATAGGAGAATGGAGGTCATAAGGACAAAATCAACAAAACAAGCTTTTCTGTTCTTTTTTTCTTCAAAGCTTTCCTTTTGCACTTCTGTCCCATCCCTTTTTCTCCACCTGCTATCCTTCTCAAGTCGTTATCAGAAATCTCGCCTCAGTTTTTTACAAATGCTTTTTGCGCTGTCAATATGCGCGTCAAAACTCTGCCGGTGGTCGGTTGAAATATTTTCTGTCTCTCTCTTCTGCGATGTAACGTTTTTTCGTTTATTTTTTTTGCTACGTGGGCTTTTGACCTATCTACAGTGTAGAGACCTTTTCTTGTTTTCTTCTTCTTTTCTTCTGCATTAAAGTGCTTATGAGAGGCACACAAGCTCACGTGCAATAGCTTACTATATTGTATGCCTACTAACATGCTTATGCTCTAAATGTTTCTCATCACTATGTTGTGTGGCCCCTCTCATGCTTCGAGTTCGATACTTTTCCTCACTGCAGTTCGCGGGAATCATATCATCAAGCTTCGAATAGATCTTTTAATATCATATCTGAGTGCAACAAAGCGGATCTTTAGAAGAACAAACATTGAAAAACCCACGACAATGAAATGGGTCAAAAAAACATTTTTTTAATCGTAACGAGGAGTGTCATTTCCCCCTCTTTATAAATATGAAAGCAGAATTATGTGAATTGTTCGAAGAACTTGTGATCTTCCCGTCACATATTTTTTTTTTATGAATGTTTTTTTTTATTCTATTTTTTTTTTATTTTAGCTATTTTTTTGTGGTTTTTTTGTATTTCTTATTTTTTTTTTTTTTTTTTTTATTTTTTCGAAAAACCGCGCTCCGCCTTGAATTGATACTGGAAACCCCCGTGACACCTTACGAATGACCGTTCTCTCCGATATAAATAGACACACACCAGCGCAGTAAACTCATATTAAGAGTCAAATCAGGATAATTCAATAGGCTTTAAACATCTATTCGGACCCTTCATTGAAGTCCATAATTGGGATTATGTGATAGTAAGTCCTTACGTGTAAAAGAGAAGCATTTAGTTTCTCCTGAAATTTTCAAAAAAATAGTGAACGTATTTAGTGAAAATTCCGCTTATTTTTGCAAACCCCTTCTGCTAACGTTCGTAACGCGCTAAACTGTTGAATAACACACTACCAATATTATATATTATAAAATGGTCTTTAATTAGACTACGTTAAGAGCCT
>JARSSU010005834.1:0-37690 GCA_029619165.1 Eurosta solidaginis
TATTAGAGCGTGTCTGAGCTGAGCAAAACTAAATAGCAATAAGTACACGCTGACTATTGCAGAGTTTTGCTTTTTACCTGAGGCTAGATTTTGCCACTTTAAATAGCGACCATATCCCTTTGCTGTTCATCGCATCTGCAAATGAGTGAGCAAAGCAATGCAAAATGTACAAACAATTTGTTTGTTTTCTACTTTAATTTATTTAAAATCTTTTTCTCAAGCTACTTGCTTATTGAATGACAAATGTCTTTAAAAGGTGTATGTTTTTAAATTTTTTGACTTCCACTGTCTTCCTGACGTAATCGCTGATTAGGGCCAGATTGTGTATGGCGCCGTGGCACTATTGCTTCGCACTCATTCACATTCACAGTCACCATTATATAATACCAAAATTTTATAAAGGCATTCAGGTTTACTGTCGCTCGCTGAAGTAATGAATGCTCTTACATATATGAAATGAATTTTTGTTCGCGCGATATAAAAATGAACTCGCTGCGTTACACATAATTTGCCCCTTACTAATAATATTGTAACGAATTTCTGAAAATTCTGATTATTTTGCACCTTCTGCTATCGATTCGAATCGCTGAACTGTCGAATAAATAACTCAATATTCAGTATAGCAATATGTCCTTTATTTACAACTCTACTGTACATAGTAGTAGTATTCACAATTACAATACTCGCTTACTTCACTAATAGCGTGTTAAAATCAAACTGATTCATTATATCTCAGCTTGCGCTGCTTTTATGCTCTCCGTTGCCTCGTTCGCCTATTTCTCCTAGGGTTTGGACTCTTCGCGAGCAGCTGCTTATTTATTTGCTTGCTTTGATGTTATTGTACAATTATTTACTAGCAGCATAGTGATATATAGAACTGCTAATATTCGCCACAATATAATATTTTAACACAGCATCGATTTACCAACAAAACTTTAGCATTTAGCATTTGCCGCCTTTTTGATCAGTATACTTTTAATTTCTATACGATCCTGTTTCTAAGTTCGATAAAGTCATATGTACTCCATAGAAACGAAATATGCTGTATGCTCTACAAGGAAACATTCCTTGGTCGAAACTTTCATTTAGGGCAGTTTTCGTATCCAGCTAAAAAGATTTTACCTGGAGGATAGCAATCTTTCGGATAATTTCATTTGACAGTTTTCATTTTCACTAACACTGAGTGACCAACCTCCGTTTAAATCGATGATTGTGAATATTTTGTAAACAAATCGCAAAAATCTATTGTGAATTCACGAAAACTAGCTAAACAGCTGACTTTTGTTTACACTTTAATTGAACTTAACTGAGACTGAAGCTTCGCGTGGAGAAAGCAAAATATTTTCGATAATGTACTATATAGATAGCGACTTACTGAAGAGGGTTGAAAACGCTCTTAAGAAACGAAATCAAGTCAAGAAGAGTAATAGTAACTCTCTGGTGGTTTTGGTTTGTAGATCCTCTTTAAATATGCCGTCATATCTTACCATCTTTGCACCCATTGATACGGGGTTATCCACCAGTTCCGGGTACGCAAATCGGAGTAACGCGTATACCCCTTCCAATTTCCACCATCGTCGATAAAAACTGCTGCCGCGGCCGAGCAGGAGCTTAACAGATTTCCTCTCTCCTTTTTCGTGTGAACTGTCCTTTTAGGAATTTAAGACGGTTGCCGTGTTTACCTTACGTGCGTATGAGAGGTTCATTCTCGATTCGATCTATAAGTTGACTATAAAGTTTCGATTTTTACTACGGTTCTAAGGAAGGGTTGTTAACATCTCTTAATACTTGTATTTGACTGTGGAATTGTAGCTTTGAACGCTATTGCCAAAGATTAGGTAAAGATACAGAAAACAATTTAAGAAAAGCATGAAACAGTCTTCGGTGAGTAAAAAAGTGTTGGCCGTAAGCCTACATGGAGCCGCCGTTAGTTCGGTGTTGTAGATATTTAATATGTGTGTGTTTAGAACACCGCTGGGTTAGAGTCATACTTGGCAGGTACCCACGTACCGCACACCACCATGATTATTTCTACAGCGCCTCAGAAAAACATTCTTTGCTCTTTTCATGTCATTAATTGTTGTTTACTTTCGTGATGAAAGTGGTGGATCCAAAACGTAGTCAAAAATTCTCACCGTCTGCTTGAAACTTTTCGAGATTTTCTCTGAAAATTCCGACTCGTGTCTACTTTGCTCGTCGGTTTACATTATCCGCACTCAACGTTATTGCATACTGCGTTCCCTGTGACTTCAGCTACGTGTCTGATAGTCACTCTTCGATCGGCCAATACCCCTTGGACACCATGCAAATTATGAATGTGGAGAAAATAATTCCCTAATATGCCCCAATAATCTTTGTATTTCTTCGGCTAGCGGTTTTTCAAGCAGGGGTATTTATTAACAGCTCTGATTTAATTTGTTAATATTTTGATGTTCACCTCCTCGCCAGTTTGTATTAAAATAAATTTCTCGTGGCCTAGTTAAGGATATTTCCGGTACTAATATATACTAAGAGCTTCAACAACTGCAACGAGGCTCAATGCCTCGGAGCAGGTAGAGAGCAGACCATACGGCCATAGTAGTATTGCGTCATCAAATACTGGACGAACAGACTGCCTAGTTCTCTACTACGCTTCTAGAGCCACAAAAGAGTGGTAGGTTGGCGTTCAAATGGCAGAAGAGACAAAAAACGTGTACACTATGGTTCTAAAAAGTGTTAGAAGAACTAGGGTCTGTGGTATACCTATACTGAGCCGCTAATAAGCGGGAAGTGCGGAAGTAGTAGTCATCGCCAAAGCAGTAGAAATACTGAGGAAAATAGCTTAAACTGCAGCCGAGTCAGGTTTTACAGCCCAGTAGCAATTAAGGCAATGACCTGGAAACTATCGGAATCGCGAGAAATATACATCCCTAATGGATCCCTGGACACATGGGAATAGATAGAAATGAAAAAGCGGATGAACTAGCCAAACAGCTCCCATCAGTCGATGCTTGTGCCGAATACGTCTCAAAGAGATTGGGCGAGATTAAGAGATGGTGAGAGTTGCACATAGGCGACCAACCAGTTCATGAGCAGGTCTTACAACCTTAGACTAACAAAGTTACTCTTAGCATTGAAAAGAGGGGACTGCAGGCTCATGATGGGTATTCTCACTGAACACTGCCTTCTGACATCACATGCTTTTAAATTAGGCCTCGGCAGTGATAGCAGATATAAGAATGCGTGTTGGAGATGGAAACGATCGAGCGCGTATGCGCTGTCCCTATGCTCGCCATATAAGACTCCAGCTATTAGGACTGTAAAAGCGATCAGATCTAGAAACAGCAAGACAAGAGGACGGAGTAATTTAATAACAACGGTTCCGTTTTCTGATATGGGTTTTCAGTTTGGTCGTTGCGCAAACTTCGTGTAACACTATTGACTCATTCAATTCTTCTTTTTAAGTGTCTAACAGCCTCCCCAGCTATAACTGCCTTTTGCTTGCTCTGGTCCTTTAAAAAAATAAATAAATGTAAGGCGCGATACCTCCGAAGAGATTTTAGGCCGAGCTTCTCTTCCATTTGCGTCGTGCCTCCTTTTTATTTTTCCTACAAATTGGCGGGACGGCACCTACTTGTTTTATGCCGACTCCGAACGGCATCTGCGAGGCAGATGAGTTTTCACTGAGACTTTTCATGGCAGAAATACACTCGGAGTGCTTGCCAAACACTGTCGAGGGGCAACCCCACTTAGAAAAATTTTCTTCTAATTGAAAAACCTTATTTCTAATCATTATATCATCATGTTATTTCTATCAAGAAGATCTATCGCCAAATACCTTAATACGACCATCTCAAACATATTTAATCACAAATCGCAGTGACCAATGACAAGAAAAATCTAAGTTTCGATAATCTTACCAATACTGGCAACCGTTTTATGCTCTCCATTTATATATAGGACTTGAATATGATTTTATCCTTTATCTAAACCCCTTTTAAATTTCATTCTTATACCTTCTAGCGCTTCTAGCTTACTTTTTCCGTGCATATTAAAATATCGTAATTGCACTTAAACATCTTTCGGAAATTAGTTTTTCTCCTTTTCGTTCTTGTTTCTTACTCAATTTTCGGTTATAAATTTCTGCGACGTTTAAAAAGTTTTGATCGAAAATTTTTTTGAGTTTCGGCGATGTCAATGACATTATTCCAAAGAAGTTAAGAAAGTTTCCTGATTAATTTGCTAACATTTCAGAAAATTAATTTACTTACAAACACAGATACATACAGCCACACGCAGATATGTACTTATGCTAATAATTTTTTTATGGCTTTGGGAGCCGCTAAAAGCTCACAAGAAATACTAATAAATATAGCAATAAAATATGAATTCAGCTTGAAGTAGCTAAACTTTTTTATCACCGCAATTTCTATGCTTCGTAGCCATAAGTTTAAAAGGGGCGAAAAAGAGTTGAAGTGCGAGGAAAAAGAAAATAATTTGCATAGGGAAAAAAGCTTGATTGAAGAGTTTCTTGTTAAATATTCAATTAATGCTCGTAAAAAAATAAAAAGTGAAATCGAAGGTCTGTTGAAAAGGTTTACATATATAGATGGAAATTTCGATCGCTTGGTAAAAGAATGTTTTAAAAGTAAAAAATTGGCATACACTTAACATTTGCACACTAAAACAAGTAACCTAAATAAAATAAAACAAGATTTGTTCTAAAAAAACACAAAAAATTATAAATCATGCATAAAAAACAAAAAGGAATAATAATACGTTATAACAAGACTGAAAGAAAAATTTTAATAAAAAAAAATTTGTATAATAATCGAAGGATAAAAAATAAAAATTAAAGTTAAACAAATTTTTTATGTAAACAAAGTTTTAATCGTTAAAAAAGTTTAGGTTCATTAAAAAAAATTATACGGTTTGTAAAAATGTGTTTTAAACAAATAAGACATAACTCAAATACATTTTTTTAACAAACGTTGAATATTTTTAATTTATGCAATCATTTTTGCAAAAGAGTTATTCGTCATATTAGCTGCATTTCCTTGCTAACTATTACAATTAAACTAGTGTTTGTTTAGCTTACCGAATTGCATGGAAAGCAACAATAAAAAGTAATCGAGTTGAGTTGGCTAAGCGGTTTCAGTTGAAACCGCTTAGGTAATTGTCGACCTGATTGATAGTGTTGTATAGTGTTGCATATTCAAAAATAGGGCACTATTGTGAACGAGCGAATGAAATGAACATACGAATGTGCAGATAAACAAAAAATAACAAAATAACAGCGTGACGGCAGGGTGACATATGTATGTACATATAAACAAACACACGCATTTCATGTATTTTGTTTTTGTAATTCTCTGGTTGAGTGTCAAAAACATACTGCGCTAGAAGTAGAAATGTCATAGTAACTAAAAAAAGTAACAATTAGCTGATAAACTTCCACCATCTGTATGGTTTTGCCATAATGAAACTGTTTAGCTAGTTGAAGCGTTTTTTCAAGCTCGCTTGCAAAAAAAAAGCAACTATTATTATATTATCTTTGAATGCGATTTTCAACAAATTAACAGAAAATAATCTATTAATTTAAAAAAAATTTCACGAAAATATTAATAAACAACGAGTCGATAAAAAAAACTATTGAAAAACAGAAAAAAAATTTATTTACAATTTGTCAATCAACTTTTAAAACAATTTTCTTTCTATTTGGGTTTTTTTCTCTAAAAAATATTTTTTGAACGAATATTCACTTGGGGGTTTTTTTTAAGAAGTCCAAAGAATTGAAAAAACTTGTTTCTAAAAAAGTTTTGATTAACCTAACTTTTATGGTTAAAAAAAATCCGAGGAAAATTTGTCCCTTGTTACATCGTTTCTACGGTCATTACAGCTACGTAACGAAACTTTTTAGTTATTGTGATTAACATTGATAGTTCCTTAACTTATTAGGTGGTATCTTAATTTAATCTTAATTTTAAATTTGTTTAGAATCTTGAATATAAAGAAAATATCGATGGGTGAGCGCACACTTGTGCTAAGTGCCTATTTGACCAAAAACTGAGTTAACTGCACTTCCTGAAACTTCAGCATCATACCTACCTAGTGTGCATTTTTTGTAAGCGAGTTATCAATAATGACGTCTAAGAAGTCAGTGGAAATATCTGTTCGCCTAAATATCAATCGCCTCTAAAAGACAAAACATGATCTCCTGAAAACCTTGAAATTTGTCACTTATCACAAATGTGCGCTAACCCATCGATATGTGAAAAGGAAAAAAGGTATAATTGGGGAAATTTAGATTGCCCGAAGTCGAGAAAACGCTGTTTATAACTTTTTATAAAAAATGCAAGAAATACAAAAAATTAATCAACAATAAAAAATAGTAAGGAGTAAGTAGTGTAAAAAGAACAAATAAATAAAAGTGATAAAAAAAAATAAAACTTAACTGTAACACTATTAAAAGAAATTAAAGACCGAAACGAAATGAACAAAATAAGCCACTAAAAATGGCGCAACGTCGAAATCCAAATGAAGCCAACCATATTTGACAAGAGATGAAGGATAATCGTATCAATTTACTTCAATTGTCCACCCTGTCGGAAAATCAAACAAAACTAAACGAATCAGAGTTAAAAATTAAATTAGAAAAAAAAGAATAAATTTTAAACTTAATTTAAAACAAAAACAAAAAAATAAAATAAATTAACTTAAAACTATATTAGAAAATGAAAAATAATAAAAGAAATTAAGAAAATAACAAAAAATTTTTTCAATTAAGAAAAAATATATTATAACAATAATAATGATAAAATAATGATTGTTAGGCCTTGAGCTCGATTCAAACTCGCGATCTTAAAAATAACAAAAGTATAAAAGAAAAAATATAAAAGTAAAAAAATATAAAAAAAAATTATAGAAAAATTTTACTTGCGAGATCGACAGAAAGACTTAAAAACAAAAACGAAATCATGAAAAGCAAAAAAGATAAAAAAGACAAAATAGATAAAAAATAAAAAAGGTAAAAAATATAATATATAAAATATAAAAAATCAAAATAAAAAAAAATATAAAATATAAAAAAGAAAAAATAACAAATTGAAGTATCAAAAAGAGACCGTATATCTATCTCTTTTTAATAAAACAATAAAATAAATAGAAAAAAATAAAGAATATTTTTTTCTGTTTTGTTATGTCGGCTTACTGATTTGTATGATCGCGGGTTCGAATCGAGCTCAAGGCCTAATTATTTAATTATTTTATCATTATTATTATTTTTCATTTAAGAAACAATTTATCATAAAAATAAAAATGATAAAATAATTATTGTTAGGCCTTCTTGAGCTCGATTCGAACCCGCGATCTTAAAATAAAGAATACAACAAAAATTAATAGAACATTTTTAGAAAAAAACAAAGGAAAGCCCAGAAAAAGTATTTTTAAAAATATTTAAAAAGGGAAAAAAGATTAAAAATAAAAAATGATAAAAAAAAACAAAAAAAAGAGACACAGAAAAAACCTAAAAATTATTAATAAGGTAAAAAGATAAAAACAAAACACAAAATCAAATAGGAAGACAAACCATTTTAAGTAATTTATTTTCGATGCTTAATAAATTTTTATTAGAATTAGAAAGCACTATTCCACCGCTTTGAATTCATGAGACTGTATATATTTATGTATGTTACAAAGAGTTATAGCATCAAAATGATGTTTTTCTGTTACTTTCAGTTTTCTCCACTTCCGTGAAGAATAAACCGCGCATCATCCGCGTTCCTGCATCACCGGTATCACAAGTAGGAAGTCAAATGTATCCAAATATATCGCCCTACTACAGTAAGTTAAACAAATTTGTATAAAATATACATGTGCGAGGAAAATAATAGGAAAAAAAATATTTTTGCCAATTTTACCAATGGAAGTTCTTTTTTATTTTCTTTGTTAAAAAAAAACTATATTTGCAACGAAAACTGTGTAAACTAATCTCGAAAAGTTTTTAAAAATCTGTTATACAATGTTTTGTTTTTTGTTTTTTTTGTTTTTTGTGAATTTAACGAAACACCAAAGTATATAATTTTTGCAGCTATCACTATACTGTGAGGTGATATGCATTTTATCCTTATTTCGTCGCTTTTATACATCACATTCTATATAATACACTATTTTTCCAACATCTTTTCATTTATTACAGATCGTACAAGTCCAAGTGGTTTATCGTCTGGAATTGATACTCAAGTTTATGGCGATTCGATATTGATGTCACCGCAACAGCGCGTGAATCGTCGTTATATTTAGGCGACTCTTATGGCAGCATTAAATTTCTTTTTATGAATATGCTTTTTGTTTTTTTTTCTCTTTCGCTCTATGTTTTATGACTATGCATTGGGTTTATTTGCGCTCATTGCGCTAATTTACGTTCATATATCTAATATTAATTTAGATTATTTTCTTTTATTATTTATTTATGTTTGTATGTTATTGAATTATTTGTCTTACGTGTATCAAATTTTGCATAGATGCTATCGAATGGTTTATTAAGGCACATTTCAGAGTTTACGTCATCTATATTTAATGTATTTCTTTTTTTGTTAATTTTTTTTCGCAGAAGCTTGATGTTATTGACCTTATTTTTTCTTGGACGTGACAATTTGTTTTTGTATATTTATAAAAGCGTTGCTGTAATTTGCTATCAGAATTATAATTTTTAAAAATTGTTGAACTTTATTTAATCAAATTACAATTGGTCGCAACGTGTTGTTAGGTAGTACTGTGAATGATTGTGGTCTCGTTGTTGTTTTTGTACTGATAAGTACACCCTTCTTTGATCTAGTGTGTTACCAATGTGTGCACACATTTGTCGAATAATTATATAGATTGTGAAATATACTGTTGCGAAACATAAAAGTTAGGTCGGTCCTTGGTTAATTAATAATTAACGGGTATAACGGTGCATAAGTGGAATAATACCCTATCATCCTTACTCGGCTTCCAGTTCATATTTCTGCTCAAAATATATTGAATCTATGCTCAGACATGGGGACTTTTGCAACAACACTTGAGTTAAAGGATTCCTAGCACATTTCGTTTTTAAATAATTTTCTAATAATAATAATATATATTAGTGAATTGCAAAACAGAAACTATGTCAACCAAATTCAACAACTATTTCGAGATCTTCGAAAAGTTTGTAAGAGCTGTACTTTCTAAGGCCGGAATTCTTTGAACTGCATTCAGCAGCGAATACAAAAATAGCAGTCGCAATTTGTATCAATTTCGTCTGCTAAATTCTTTTTTTATTTTCGATAAATAATAAAAAGCGAGCATGAATTTTGTAACTGAAACAACCTAAAACAATTTCAAAACCGTTTTCGAAAAGTTTAAAACATTTTTCAACTGGAATCTAAAAATCTAGCATTAATTTTGAAAATTTTTCCTGAAAGGTGTTTTAGATTTTCTCCATAAAAAGTTCGCATAATTTTGTTTCTAAAAATTGTTTCTGGAATTCCCTTTGAAAAAATTGAAAAATCAATACGAACTTTGAGAGACTAATAACTTGCATTTGCATAAATTTGATTGGGCTACAAAATTGCATACTCAAAAACTTCAAAAATTATAAACAAAGTGCTCGAATTTTACTGAATTTTCCATAGAGGTATTTTGTGCAAATATCAAAATGAAAGAAGAAGAATGTAATTGGCGTCATGGTGGAATAACCAGGAGAAGTAAGCCGTCAATTGTCTTGCTCTAAATTCTTCTTTGTTCTGTCATTCGGCTATTTGAAAATTTTTTTCCAACGTTGTCCCCGAAAAAGTGTTTTTATTGCATTTTTCAGGAGTAAAGTATGCCACTTTTAGAACATTTTTCACATAAACTATTAGGTGAATATCGATGAATCTTCACTGGATTTATCTTTGGTGTTGGCTTCCATAAGTAAGGCCGTGCTCAACTATTACGTCCATATGGTTCATGTTCCCATCATATATGTATATTTAAGTTGCTCCCACAAATATTTAAACAGATCTTTGTTAAAACAAATTATTTGTATTCACGTCTTATCCAACTTAGGATTTTCCCCGATGGAACTTTCGAGTAATATTTTTGTCATACCCACAACAAGAACACCAAAATACCTTATTTATGTAAAAGCTTTGCCAAAGCAGTGGTATTCTAAACATAGTTACAAAAAATTTTAACTCACTGTTGTTGTTTTGTCCTAAAAATCAGACCACTAAGATAAGAGGAAGTTATGGATTGTAATTAAATATTAAACCGGCTCGCTTCGGGTCAGCATCTTCTGGTTCTAGACGGACTGCCGCGGAGTTTTAGTAAATAAAAATATGGTAGCATAAATTCAACTGTCAAGAGTTTTTGGGGGATTTTCTGATCAAATTTGTATAATATATTAGAAAGTCATATGTTTTACTTCCGATTCTTAACGACAAATAACAGAGCGGATGGAAATTACTATGGATTTTTAGGGATGAAAGCACATTTAAAAGTGTTTACGCTTACTTCCAAGTGTGACTGTAAAACTTTTCATTTAACTCGAGAACCATTTAAGGACCACCAAAGGCAGTAAAGTTCAACTAAATAATCTAACTAACATCTCTCCCTTTTACGTCCGATGAAAGTTTCAACTGCAGTTTAAGTTTACTTTGGCCGCATTCATTGAATTTTACTGCTCATCACAGTTTGAGTGGCCAAATTGAATTTATTTTTATTTGAAGTGTAAACTCGCACTGGCATTGTGTATCCCCTTTTGCATTGGCGGTAGGTGGCACTGATATGTTAAAAAAACATTTTCTGTAATGGATTTCGTAGCACGGTACTTATTTTTCTACTCCTGTTTTGTCAAAGCGGGTAAACATTTTACCCTCTTCTGACCGTCTAAAATACATCGCTACCGTTTCAGAAAGCGTACTTCTTCTGTCTTTTGTTACCTGGTGATTCCACTATGATTGACGTAACTTGATAACAGTTGCCATCGAATTTTCGAGTATTTTTCGGAAACGTTCTCGAAACTCTTTTACATAGACTTGGCTATAAAATTCATTAGGACGTTTTTCAAAAGATTGGTGAGATAGTGATCTCCACCTCAGCCGTCGATTCAGAAATAATTCTCACTGCCAAATAGATGCGACTTTCAAGTCTATAAACAATTTTTTGAATTGAATGTTTTACGACCATGGAATTTCTCAAAATTTGACTATCTTACTTTACCATAACTATGAATTACCTCTAGAGGCGCTAGGTTTACCTATTAATGACCAAAAATTTGGTTTTTTTTTGCCACAATTTGTTTACATTGTATGTGGCTAAGATTGATTTAACGAAGAAACTATGTTAATTAAAATAAGTCATTAGTAGTAATAAATTAATAACAAAAACCACTTAGGTATAAGATTCATTAAAATAAATAAATATAGGAAATTGTAATTTAATACACAATTTTATACATGACATATATCTGTAACATTTACTACGTATGCAACTTGTAATATAAAATAAAATTCAAATAATAAAATGAAGCAAACAAATTTAATATTTGTACTGGATCAAATATGTACATATATGTATAATACAGTACACAGATTGGTATTGGAGAACCCCGTAGTATACATAACTTCAACATTTCAGATTTGTGACTTAACACCCTTTTGACCTAGGTGTACGATATGAAGTTAAAAGCGTACTAGAATCAATCAGGACATACGTAATATATGTCATGCATGTAATGTGTCCCGATATGACTCCAACATTTGTTTTCACCGATGACCTGTTGAAACGGCTAGTTCCCTAGGAGTTCACTTAGTAAGTACCGATGACAACTCGCGAGTGATCACATCTATTGCATAGGGCGAAGTACTCTCGCATGTGGAGGAAATTCCACCGAAGATTTGAGAAATATAAAATCGTTGATTTATAATTGATCCAGAAAACTATTAAGTAAACTTCAGAAACACTAATTGCCCCTGAGTCCGAAAAAGGAAAAACAATTTGAGAACTTAAAATTAAAATATTATAAAAATAAAACTATAAAAAAAACAAGTAAGGAAGGTTAAGTTCGGGTGTAACCGAACATTACATACTCAGGTGAGAGCTATGGTGACAACATAAAGGAAAATAACCATGTGCGAAAATGAACCGAGGGAAACCCTGGAATGTGTTTGTATGACATGTGTATCAAATGAAAGGCATTAAAGAGTATTTTATGAGGGCAGTGGGCCATAGCTCTATAGGTGGACGCCATTTAGGGATATCGCCATAAAGGTGGATCAGGGTTGACTCTAGAATTTGTTTGTACGATATTGGTATCAAAGGAAAGGTGCTAAAGAGTATTTTATGAGGGAGTAGGGCCATAGCTCTATAGGTGGACGCCATTTAGGGATATCGCCATAAAGGTGGATCAGGGTTGACTCTAGAATTTGTTTGTACGATATTGGTATCAAAGGAAAGGTGCTAATGAGTATTTTAAAAGGGAGCAATCCTTAGTTCCATAGGTTGACGCCGTTTCGAGATATCTCCATAAAGGTGGACCAGGGGGACCCTAGAATTTGTTTGTACAATATCGGTATCAAAAGAAAGGTGTTAATGAGTATTTTAAAAGGGAGTGATCCTTAGTTCCATAGGTGGACGCCGTTTCGAGATATCGCCATAAAGGTGGACCAGGGGTGACTCTAGTATGCGTTTGTACGATATGGGTATCAAATGAAAGGTGTTAATGAGTATTTTAAAAGGGAGTGGGCCTTAGTCCTATAGGTGGTCGCCTTATCGAGGTATCGTAATAAAGGTGGACCAGGGGTGAATCTAGACTTTGTTTGTACGATATGGGTATCAAATGAAAGGTGTTAATGAGTACTTTTAAAAGGGAGTAGGCCTTCGTTCTATAGGTGGTCGCCTTTTCGAGATATCGCCATAAAGGTGGACCAGGGGTGACTCTAGAATATGTTTGTTACGATATGGGTATCAAATGAAAGGTGTTAATGAGTATTTAAAAGGGCGTGGGGCTTAGTTCTATAGGTGGACGCCTTTTCGAGATATCGCCATAAAGGTGGACCAGGCGTGACTTTAGAATGTGTTTGCACGATATTGGTATCAAATTAAAGGTATTAATTAGAGTTTTAAAAGGGAGTGGTGGTAGTTGTATATGTGAAGGCGTTTTCCAGATATCGACCAAAATGTGGACCAGGGTGACCCAGAACATCATCTGTTGGATACCGCTAATTATTTATATATGTAATACCTGCCAAGATTTCAAGGGTTTTTTATTTCGCCCTGCAGAACTTTTCATTTTCTTCTACTTAATATGGTAGGTGTCACAACCATTTTACAAAGTTTTTTCTAAAGTTATATTTCCCGTCAATAAACGAATCCAATTACCATGTTTTATCCCTTTTTTCGTATCTGGTATAGATTATGGCATTTTTTTCATTTTTCGTAATTTTCGATTTCGAAAAAGTGGACGTGGTCATAGTCGGATTTCGTTCATTTTTTATACCAAAATAAAGTGACTTCAGATAAGTACGTGAACTAGGTTCAGTAAAGATATGTCGATTTTTGCTCAAGTTATCGTGTTAACGGCCATGTAGAAGACACACGGACGACTGTGTATAAAAACTGGGTGTGGCTTCAACCGATTTCGCCCATTTTCACAGAAAACAGTTAACGTCATAAAATCTATGCCCCTACCAAATTTCAAAAGGATTGGTAAATTTTTGTTCGACTTATTGCATTAAAAGTATCCTAGACAAATTAAATGAAAAAGGGCGGAGCCACGCCCATTTTGAAATTTTCTTTTATTTTTGTATTTTGTTGCACCATATCATTACTGGAGTTTGAATGTTGACATAATTTACTTATATGCTGTAAAGACATTACATTTTTTGTTAAAATGTTACTTTAAAACAATTTTTTTTTAAAAGTGGGCGTGGTCCTTCGCCGATTTTGTAAATTTTTATTAAGCATAAATATAGTAATAGGAGTAACGTTCCTGCCAAATTTATGACGATATCTTCAACGACTGCCAAATTACAGCTTGCAAAAGTTTTAAATTACCTTTTAAAAGTGGGCGGTGCAACGCCCATTGTCCAAAATGTTACCAATTTTCTATTCTGCTATATTATTCTATTCATAAGTTCAACTCACCTACCAAGTTTCATCGCTTTATCTGTCTTTGGTAATGAATTATTGCACTTTTTTGGTTTTTCGAAATTTTCGATATCGAAAAAGTGGGTGTGGTTATAGTCCGATATCGTTAATTTTAAATAGCGATCTGAGATGAGTGCTCAGGAACCTACATACCAAATTGTATCAAGATACCTCAAAATTTACTCAAGTTATCGTGTTAACGGACGGAGACGGACGGACATGGCTCAATCAAATTTTTTTTCGATCCTGATGATTTTGATATATGGAGGTCTATATCTATCTCGATTCCTTTATACCTGTACAACCAACCGTTATCCAATTAAAGTTAATATACTCTGTGAGCTCTGCTCAACTGAGTATAAAAATGAAAAATAAAAAGAAAAATGAAAAGAAAATAAAAGAATAAGGAGGTAATTCAAATGAATATCTATTCGAAGGAAATAGTGTGCTTCAAGCCTTTTTATACTCAGTTGAGCAGAGCTCACAGAGTATATTAACTTTGATTGGATAACGGTTGGTTGTACAGGTATAAAGGAATCGAGATAGATATAGACTTCCATATATCAAAATCATCAGTATCGAAAAAAAATTCGATTGAGTCATGTCCGTCCGTCTGTCCGTTAACACGATAACTTGAGTAAGTTTTGAGGTATCTTGATGAAATTTGGTATGTAGGTTCCTGGGCACTCATCTCAGATCGCTATTTAAAATGAACGATATCGGACAATAACCACGCCCACTTTTTCGATATCGAAAATTTCGAAAAATCGAAAAAGTGCGATAATTCATTACCAAATACGGATTAAGCGATGAAACTTGGTAGGTGAGTTGAACTTATGACGCAGAATAGAAAAATAGTAAAATTTTGGACAATGGGCGTGGCACCGCCCACTTTTAAAAGAAGGTAATTTAGAAGTTTTGCAAGCTGTAACTTTGGCAGTTGTTGAAGATATCATGATGAAATTTGGCAGGAACGTTACTCTTATTACTATATGTCTGCTTAATAAAAATTAGCAAAATCGGAGAACGACCACGCCCACTTTTTAAAAAATTCAAATTTTAAAAGAAAAATTAATATCTTTACAGTATATAAGTAAATTATGTCAACATTCAACTCCAGTAATGATATGGTGCAACAAAATACAAAAATTAAAGAAAATTTCAAAATGGCGTGGCTCCGCCCTTTTTCATTTAATTTGTCTAGGATACTTTTAATGCCATAAGTCGAACAAAAATTTACCAATCCTTTTGAAATTTGGTAGAGGCTTAGAATCTAGGACGATAACTGTTTTCTGCGAAAAAGGGCGAAATCGGTTGAAGCCACGCCCAGTTTTTATACACAGTCGACCGTCTGTCCTTCCGCTCGGCCGTTAACACGATAACTTGAGCAAAAATCGATATATCTTTACTAAACTCAGTTCACGTACTTATCTGAACTCACTTTGTATTGGTGTAAAAAATCGGCCGAAATCCGACTATGACCACGCCCACTTTTTCGATATCGAAAATTACGAAAAATGAAAAAAATGCCATAATTCTATACCAAATACGAAAAAAGGGATGAAACATGGTAATTGTATTCGTCTATTGATGCAAAATATAACTTTAGAAAAAAACTTGGTAAAATGGGTGTGACACAGAAAATGAAAAAGTTTTGCAGAGCGAAATCAAAAGCATTTGGAATCTTGGAAGGAATACTGTTCGTGGTATTACATATATAAATAAATTAGCGGTACCCGACAGATGATGTTCTGGATCACCCTGGTCCACATTTTGGTCGATATATCGAAAACGCCTTCACATATACAACTAAGGGCTACTCCCATTAAAACCCTCATTATACCTTTAATTTGGTACCCATATCGTACAAACACATTCTAGAGGCATCACTGGTCCACCTTTATCGCGATATCTCGAAACCTGTAGAATTAAGGCCCACGCCCTCTTAAAATACTCATTAACACCTTTCATTTGATACTCATATCGTACAAACAAACTCTAGAGTCACCCCTGGTCCATCTTTATGGCGATACTCGAAAAGGCGTCCACATATAGAACTAAGGCCCACGCCCTTTTAAAATACTCATTAACACCTTTCATTTGATACCCATATCGTACAAACAAATCTAGAGTCACCCCTGGTCCACTTTATGGCGATATCTCGAAAAGGCGTCCACCTATAGAACTAAGGCCCACGCCCTTTTAAAATACTCATTAACACCTTTCATTTGATACCCATATCGTACAAACAAATTCTAGAGTCACCCCTGGTCCACCTTTATGGCGATATCTCGAAAAGGCGTCCACCTATAGAACTAAGGCCCACGCCCTTTTAAAATACTCATTAACACCTTTCATTTGATACCCATATCGTACAAAAAAATTCTAGAGTCACCCCTGGTCCACCTTTATGGCGATATCTCGAAAAGGCGTCCACATATAGAACTAAGGCCCACGCCCTCTTTAAAATACTCATTAACACCTTTCATTTGATACCCATATCGTACAAACAAATTCTAGAGTCACCCCTGGTCCACATTTATGGCGATATCTCGAAAAGGCGTCCACCTATAGAACTAAGGCCCACGCCCTTTTAAAATACTCATTAACACCTTTCATTTGATACTCATATCGTACAAACAAATTCTAGAGTCACCCCTGGTCCACATTTATGGCGATATCTCGAAAAGGCGTCCACCTATAGAACTAAGGCCCACGCCCTTTTAAAATACTCATTAACACCTTTCATTTGATACCCATATCGTACAAACAAATTCTAGAGTCACCCCTGGCCCACCTGTATGGCGATATCACGAAAAGGCGTCCACATATAGAACTAAGGCCCACGCCCTTTTAAAATACTCATTAACACCTTTCATTTGATACCCATATCGTACAAACAAATTCTAGAGTCACCCCCTGGTCACCTTTATGGCGATATCCCTAAATGGCGTCCATCTATAGAACTATGGCCCACGCCCTCTTAAAATACTCTTTAATACCTTCCATTTGATACACATGTCATACAAACACATTCCAGGGTTACCCTAGGTTCTTTTTACAACATGGTGATTTTCCCTTACTTTGTCTCCACAGCTCTCAACTGAGTATGTAATGTTCGACTACACCCGAACTTAGCCTTCCTTACTTGTTGTTTATAAATTTATTCCAGTTTTCCTTGGGTCTCTTGTAATTTTTACTCTTACTATCGTTAATTTGTTGGTTATTAATGCTGCAATTTCTGTGTCCTTGCTCTTATGACACGTTTACATTAGCTTCACTTGTATGTTTATATGAACTAACTATTTTATACCAAAAAAATAAAAAAACATGTTACATATACGCAACGGTACCCATTTCTGGTGAAAGAGATAGGTATGGTTGGGTGCAGATATTTGATTTTAAATAAACAAACGTGCTTTTCTGCTAGAAATTTAAAAACAAAATTATCGGAGAGATAAAAAACAATCACCCATCCGGTATTCCGTCTCAAAACCTTATATATCCATATTTTACTCTGTAGGTACAGTGAAAATTTCGTAAACATCGACTAAATACATTGACGTGTGTAGCATACACGCACACATTTTTATATTAAAGATATCACATTGCTCAAAATAACTTAAGCAGCTAAAAAGAATTAAACAATCGAACGCAGAAAATCGCGCTCGAATAACAAAAAACTTTTCTAATTGCATTTATACGGATTTATTTGCGATGAAAATAAATAAAAATTCAAGTGTCTAAATGGATTAATATTCACGAAAGCATGCCACTCGTATCCTTTTAACTTGTGGTTCTTGTTGTTGATGTGACTTCATTTCATGCCACTTGATACATATATTTATAGTACATACTTACTTACATATTTACACGAGTGTCTCGATTGAAGTGTGCCATTAAAAATTTTATGCGAATTTCATAATTTTTTTTATTTTTTGTTCTATTTAACTTTTTTTTGAAGAGAGAGCAAAGGCAAAACACTACTGGTGTACAAGCATAAAGCACTTAGATGAGGTTTTATAATCTCCTTATGTATGAGTGTGTGTGTAGCACCACCCAAAAAGAAAAAGAACATTATATAAGGTTTATTTCATGTTGCAAAAGGCTTATGGTACCAGGCCTCAATTGCATAAAAAATATTAGCTCTATGTCATTATGTCATATTCTTTAAAATACTCCATATTTTGCTGTACTTATGACATCAGGCATATAAAGAATATTCATCAACTCCTAATGAAAATATGGTCGGATGACCTTATGGCTCTAGATTGGAACTTACAGTTCACAAGAAAGGCGATCATATTTCATATTTCTTTATTCAGTCTATGATTTACAATAATCTTACAGACTAGATTAACAAAAATTTCTTATATATAAGTAGAAAGTGTTAAAAAATTAACATAATAGAGAGAAAAACACATTTTTAAAACAAGAGCGTGATACGGAAATATCAATACAATGATCATTGTTTAATGAGTTGATGGCAATTAGAGCGTGTGTGATCGGTCCATTTAGAGCAAAATTAGACTTAAACTGATCAATAGAAAACATGTTATGTTGCCGCAAATTCCGTGATGGAACGTAAAAGTTCAACGACTCCAAAAGCATGGGACAATCGATATTGCCATTAATAATGTCGTAGATAAATATTATCGATGAGATAGCTCTTCTACTCTCTAACGTATGCAGATTTATTAGCCTACACCTTGAGATATATGAGGGGAGGGGCAAATCAAATCTTGTATCAGATAAACAGTATTTCATAAATATTTTTTGTACACGTTCAATCCTTTTCTTATGTACCTCATAATAGGGACTCCATATTATAGAACCATATTCAAGCCTAGATTGTACAAAGGCATTGTACATAGCTTTTTAGTATATGGGTCCTTAAACTCAGATCCATTTCTCTTAATAAAGGCCAATAGGGAATATATCTTGGGGATTATAAACTTTAGATGCTCAGTAAATGTAAACGATGAATCGAATACAATACCCAGATCTCGGATTTTGTTCACCCTAACTAAAGGCATATCACTGACGTAATAAGTTGAAATCAACTTATTATATAATTTTGAGTACGTTACGCAGTAACACTTGTTGGCATTAAGTGCAAGATTGAAGAGTGAGAACATCGGACTCATTATTAATTTTTAAAAAGATTTTTAAGTCATCAGCGTAGAGGAGATAACTGCATTTCTTGAAACAAGCACTCACGTCATTTATAAAAAGAATAAAAAGAAGAGGACCAGGATACTTCCCTGAGGGACACCTGAGGTTGCTACGTATGGTGATGATCTTACATTATCAATGACAACAAAATTTACTCTGTTAGATAAATAGGAATATATCCACTGCAAAAATACGGAATGGAAACCCAGGTTTTGTAATTTTGCCAATAGAGCTCTGCGAGATACCTTATCAAAAGCTTTAGATATGTCTGTATAGATGCAGTCAACTTGACAGCCATCTGTGAAAGCCGATATACAATAATTTAAAAAAAATGGCAAGATTAGTAACTGTCGAACGTCCTGGAATGAAACCATGCTGATATGGGCAGATATAACGCTTAACCAATGATAGTAATTTACTCATCACCGTTTTCTCAAAAAGTTTAGAAATAACCGGAATCTTCGATATTGGACGATAGTTGGTAACATCATTTTTACTACCACTCTTATGAATAGGTTGGATAAAAGTAGTTTTCCATTCATCTAAGAAAGTTTCCGACCTTAACGATAAGTTGAATAAATGCAACAACGGCTCTGCAATGGAACCAGCACATTGCTTTAGAAATAACGATGAGAATGGTTGAAAATAACATTGCTTTGAATTTTTGATGATCTGAATACTTAGCGTAATGTCGTCAATATTAAGAACTAACGAAGAGAAGTTGAAGGAAGAGATTATCCCATTCAACATGGCTCCATCGTCAGTCCACGAATTATCAGTGGCAAAGTTTGCTTTAAAAAATTCCGCAAACAAATTAGCAGATTCACTAGGCGATGACGAAATCTTGTCTTAATAGGTCACAGACAATGGAATTACTGAAACAGACTGCTTGGAACGAATAAAGTTCCAAAACGATTTAGGATTCGACTTAATATTATTCTCAAAGTTAAGAATGTATCGATTATATAGAAATTTATCAAGGCAATTATATTCTTTCACATACTTCAAGTATTCTTGCTTGAACTGAAGTGACCCCGAATTTTTAAAAAGTTTATAATATTTATTGGTGAGATTTTTTGTTCTCTTTATATTTTTATTATACCATGGCAATTTGTAAACCCAGGCTGGAAAACGAGGGATATTGTTGATAACTATTTCCAAAATACCACTTTTAAATAAATCTAAGCAGCTAGCGAGATCACAGTCACGGAAAAGAGACTGCCAATCTATATTTGAGATTAAGTTATTAATCAAACCAAAATCACAGCGACTATAATTGAACCAAACATCATTATTGTATTCCATACGTCCAGACGCATAAAATTTAAGTTCCAAGATTAATGGTACATCATATTTATCAGTATTAGATAACGGGCAACAAGCACGAATCAAATTATAATTAAGATCATTACTAACAAATATGAGATCTAGGATTCTATCAAGTGAATTCACGAAATTATTGATTTGTACTAATTGTAAGCTCTAAAAACCACAAACTTCATACATTTCATTAGCTTGATTTATATTCGTAGTTATGAGAGTATTCTCACCCGGAAGATAACTCCAGATAATTTTATTTAGATTATAGTATATACATAGATCAGGCGGAAACAGCCTCTTTAATATCGTGTATAACGTTCTGTCTAGCGTACTGTGCGAAAGACTGATTTCCATTGTCAACAAAATGATTGGAACAGTGCATTTTCAGACCTGGTAAATCTACTATCGACCAGATCTTCACGATTAGAAAATCGGCACTCAGCATTTTTTCATCGACTTCAAAACAGCATATTACAGCGCTAAAAGAAGCGCACAATTACTGGCGTATGCTGATCATTTTGATATTGGCCTGAACAAACTGGGAGTTCTGCCTTCGTAGGATTATATAAAGAAGCAAAAAAGGGGGTCTTGCGGTAAATGACGACAAGACAAAGTTCTTGCTGTCATCCAAGAAAGAATCGGCACATTTGCGCTTTGGCTTTCGTCTATTTCGGAACCAGCATTAACAGAAAAACGATGTTAGCTTACCTACAGGGACAATTAAAAGTAAAGTCCTCTCTTGGTGAACAAAAACCACGCTCTAGAAGTCGCTCATCATACCTGTCCTGATGAATGACTTGGAAACATAGGCGGTGTCGAGAGAAGATGAGATGGTACTTGAAGTGTTCGAGACAAAAGTTCCCCGGAAGATTTATGGTATAATGATTAGCTGTAAGAGCTTTACGCAGATATGACGATAGAGCAGCGAGTGAAAACTCAAAGACTTCGTTGGCTAGGTCATGTTATGCGAATGGACGAAGACGGTCCGGCTTAGAAAGCATATCAGTCGACGCTGCAGTTTGGAAGCAGAGGGTTGGGAACACCGCCACTGAGTTGGAAGGGGCAAGTGGAGGAAGGCTTGGCATCCATTAATATTCCGAAACGGCCAAAATAGCTTAGGCGGTTAAGAGCCAATTAATCGTGATGATGCCATATTATAATCTAATTATAAGTCTCAGTGCACATTTAAAATCAGGCTTTCATAGGACTTATAACAAAACACCATCTGCTATTAAATTCCTTCATTTATCTTTTTAATCACCATTTTCAAAACTTTTTAAATATAAATTGGTAATATTTTAACGATATTTCATTTTCAGTTCCTACTTACATTCAAGTTAGGGCCAAGTAAAATTGAAAATAATTTTTGAAAGTTTTTCCAAACGCAATCGCTCCTCGGCAGTAGTTCAGCCAGCCCAGAATGTGTATATCAGCCATGAAATTATTCTCTTAAAAAATTCTTTTGCCAGTTGTCATTTTCCATACGTCAATTGGGGTCGTCGTGTGTGGGAAATATCAAAAGCAGGGCCCGTATCGTGTTGTATAAATATGTTGTGATCGAAATAAATTTTCTAAATCGCAATAGCTACGAAATGGGTGAGCGGGTTAAAGAAATATGTGAAATAGAGTCTGTTGGTACTTATAAGATTCATAATTTATTGCCATTTTTATGAATAGTTTGAAAGATTCAGATTTATTATTCGAGTGAAATGGTTTTTTGATACGTGATCGTATTAGACGAAGTTTCCCAGTATACCAAAAGCTCGAAGTAGTGCTACTCAGATAGCGATAAATATCAAATTTGAATTTTCTATGAGTTCCTTTAAAGGACAAAGAGTATATTTACTTATTGAAACTAGTTTTAAGGGCGTTCTAATTTTTCAAATAAAAAGAAAATCCAGCTGCTTCAAAAATATTACAAAAATTTATCGACTTTAATTAGGTTCTATTTGTCATGTTTCCTTAAAGGTTTATTTATTACATTTATTTTTTATTTTTATTTACCTTACCTTATTCTAAGGTTTATCTGTCAGGAGTAAAACCAGCACACCTTATTGTTTACAACCGCTTATGCCAATTTTTGCTGGGTACTTTTATAAATTTAGAAACTCATACCCATATACATACATACGCGCAGGGCCGTAGAGAGAAAATCCGGGCCCGGGACTAAACAATTTACGGACCCCCTGTAAAAAAATCCACTAATACATTTGATTAACTTGAATTAATGACGTCTCATTCATGAATAATTTTTGATGGATTACATCAAAAAAATTTGCCACATCAACTAAATGATTTTTGGACTAAGAGCTGACAATAAAATTAACACAGAATATTTACTATTTATACTATTTTATTGTAACGTAGAAATAAAATTCTCTTTTAACGGCCACATAATGTTTTAAATAATCTTTTCTAGTTATTTGGTAAGATTTTAATACATTTCTGATAAATTGAATGATGATTATAAATTTTAATTATTCAATATAGAAGGTTCGGATATCAAAGAGTGGCTTTTCTTGCTTTTTTGCTGCATTTTTTTATATTCAAAATTTTACTCTCTTGCCAAACGAATTTAAAACAAAGCGTGGCAAGTCCTGAAACTCGCTCTTGGGATGAACACGATCTATGAAAGTTTTTGATTCTTGAAAGGACGCTGAAGGAACGTTCTGCACTAGTTACAGCGACAGGTATAGAGCAAAAGTAATTGTGTACAGATCTTGAACATAGATTGCATTTAGTAATTCTAATGGTGACAGACCTTTATCAAAATTTGCTTCTTAAATGTGTTTCAAGTGAATTATTTCGCATTCTAAGCTTTGAGAAATGTCCGACTTGTATTTTTCGACAAATTTTGCTGCGCTCGCCAGAATCATAGTTTCATCAATGTCTTCAAAATTGCCAAAAAAGAAACGTCTCGCTCAAATTTCTCACAGCTGCAAATCGTTCAGTAATGCCAGTGATTACCGAATCAACGATCACCAGGAATGTACTGTTTTTAAAATTAGACTGAATCATCCGTAATCATCTCATTTAAATTATCTGCAGAACGTCTTTTCGGTTTCTCTTTCGAATGTCGGGAAACTTTGGCGAGATGTTCAATTGAATAGCAACTGTTTTGCATTCGTTTAAAATTGTTTCCCATTGGTTCCTGATCAACTTCAAATCAGCTAATAAGGCATCTAGATGGACCTCAACATCTATGGTGGCGTCTCTAGCTTGGAGGACCACGTTTATTTCATTAATGGTAGTCAGTATTTTGAACCAAATTTAGGACAGCAGGATACATTCGAACTTGTTGATGTACTTGAGAATGCCGGTAACATCTCCGTATGTTTGCGCAGTCAAATTTGGCTTTTGTCTGAAAAACTATGAAGAGAGTTCGGTACATATTTTTGAGGATGTCCCATCGTTGTGGAGTGCTGCTGAGAATAGTAAAACATTTTCTTACAACAAGTAAAATGCAGCCGTACAACATCAGCATGCACCATCAATACCACATAAATTGAGACTGAGGGTTGCACAAGTCGAGTAATCAGGGTTCGAGTTTTTGTCGAGAATGTGACGTAGTGCTCCGTTCTAAGCTCCTTTCGTATTGGCGCCGTTATCGTACCCTTGCGCACGGTAATCTTTTAATGGGATTTCAAGTTTTCCTAGCGTATGGCAAATTAGATCAGCGATTTTCTGACCAGTTTTTTGGTTACAATTCACGAAGCCAAAAACCGTTTTTGAATTGTAAAATTTGCTACTTTGGAAATGAAATGGAGTTAGCGCAAAATTAATCGTAGTCAACGTGACTAGCATCAGGCATAGCATCAACGATAATAGCAAAATACTTGGCTTTCTTGCCTTGATCTAATATAGTTTCCCTCACGTGCTTTGCACAATTTTCTATAAACTCGTTCTGAATGTCTGGGGAAATATAGCGAACTTGTAAACGTTTGTGCTGCTGTTGTGAAATCCTAGCTTTCTCCAAATGATCTCTAAGTATCGGATCATAATGGCTTATGAGATCTTAGATGCCCAAAAATGTCCATTGTTTCGTTCACCAAGATATATACTTTCGCCTTTGAAATCTAGGACTCTTTCACCCAAAAATAAAATAGTGTCCAAAATTCTATATAAAATTTCTTTCCAATTTTGAGTTTCATTGATAAATGTATCAATTGTAGCCTCCTTTTGAATTAGATTTTGTAAAGATCGCCATTGAATATAACATTTAATGTGATCTTGAGAATTTTCGTGTAATGGCAGTTTATCGTATAGCTTCTTCCATACCTGGAATTTCGAATATCCGCCAGAATAACAAATTTTAGGTCGATTTAAAGTATTTGTGCTTCACAGACGACATGGTAGGCAATAAAAATCATTGATACTGGCACTCCACACTAACCAGTCACGCTCCACTTTGGCAAGATTCTGTTTAACAACGAGGTAGGAAATGCCTTGTCATGACAATCACGTGGAAAAATAACAGGACACTGTTGATGACCTCGACGAATTATGTCGTTGACTTCTTCAGATCGCAAAAACTCATTATTCATGGTACCGATATCGAAGTCGTTTAAATAATGTGGACTTTGATACAGAGTTGGTGGTATTGGAAGACTCTTTGAAGATGACCCTTCACCACGAAAATTTTTCGATTTCGGATTCATGTAAACATACATTTTTGTTTAATGTTTTTATTGTCTTCTCACTGCTCGAAGGCCCAGGCAAAAAATCATTATCAAAATTCGTTGCTTTTGAAACACAGCTTAAAATTTGCACATGGAACAACTAAAGACTCTCCTGAATTAAAAAAAAATGTCTTAGTACCTCTAAATCGCCGGTCCCCTGAGAAACTCCGGGCCCGGGGGAATCCCCCCCTTGCCCCCTCCCCTCTCGTCGGGCCTGCATACGCGTATGCACATTATGCTAGAGTGTATATGAGAAATCAATTGATTTCCGATTGAGCTTAGTAACTTTTTCCCCACCCACTTACTTTGTGCGGATGAGTTTAGAACTGTTGAAAATGTGTATTAAACGTATTTGTATATGTATTCATAAATACATACATATGTATGTATATGTGCATGAGGCATATAAGGTATTTATAAGTGCCAAGGTTGTTAAGGTGAACCTATCGACAACAAAGCAGGGCAAAATTTGCAGTTGAATGCTCATTTAATTTACTCTTGATTAGTTGCTGTTTGGTAGATTCAAGAAGCTTTGGTAATGGCATTTAAATAATGAAATAGTAGTAAGTCTACGAATGTATGTCGTATCAATGTAGTACAAATTATGTAAGTTATGACCGGTTTGTCAGTAGTTGTTTTAAACTAAGCTTAAACTAAGTTTGCTAGAGTGTAGTCGGATTTAAACTCCAGTTAAACTACAGAGCGGGTCGTCATGGACCGGTCAGTTCAACCTAACCTAACCTAAATTACAGAGCAGTTTTTTAGAGACAGTTTAAGGCTGCCTTTGGGGTAAACCTGTTTGTACGGAAACATTTTTGTATTTGTAGCTACGGAAAGAATATTTCTCCAGACCCTCGGGTAATATCTATTTAGTTCTGAAGTTGATATCCAACATCATACTCCAACTACTATCCAACCTTTAAGGAATTTATAGCTCTCAAATGAATATGCAGCACATTACTCCAGTTTTTGTCCTACATTTGATATCGAGTTGAGGTGGAGTGGAAAATAAACTTGTCCAAGGTGGTACCACCAAGTCCAACAGCTGTTTACTGTGAGAAATAAACACCTGCTTGTTAGCATTAATGAAGCGTTAAAAATAAAGAATACATGTTTTATTTAATACTGTAGTATTGGAATCTTTCATTTGAGTCCAATTCGAGAACCACACTTGTGTGCAACAAAATGCCTTTTTATACTCAGCTGAGCAGAGCTCACAGAGTATATTAACTTTGTTCGCTTAACGGTAATCCGTAACGGCATAAACTAATCGAGATAGATATAGACTTCTATATATCAAAATGATCTGGGCGAAAAAAGAAATTCATTTGCCATGCCCGTCCGTCCGTCCGTCCGTAAACACGATAACTTGAGTAAATTTTGAGGTATCTTGATGAAATTTGGTATGTAGGTTCCTGGGCGCTCATCTCAGAGCGCTATTTAAAATGAACGAATTCGGACTACAACCACCCCCACTTTTTCGATATCGAAAATTTCGAAACACCGAAAAAGTGCGATAGTTCATTACCAAAGGCGGCTAAAGCGATGAAGCTTGGTAGGTGCGTTGACCTTTTGACGCAAAATAGAAAATTAGTAAAATTTTGGATAATGGGCGTGGCACCGCCCACTTTTAAAAGAAGGTAATTTAAAAGTTTTGCAAGCTGTAATTTGGCAGTCGTTGAAGATATCATGATGAAATTTGGCAGGAACGTTACACCCATTACTATATGTGTGCTAAATAAAAATTAGCAAAACTGGATGACGAACACGCCCACTTAAAAAAATTTTTTTTTAAAGTCAAATTTTAACAAAAAAATTTAAAATCTTTACAGTATATAAGTAAATTATGTCAACATTCAACTCCAGTAATGATATGGTGCAACGAAATACAAAACTAAAAGAAAATGTCAAAATGGGCGTGGCTCCGCCCTTTTTCATTTAATTCGTCTAGAATACATTTAATGCCATAAGTCGAACAAAAATTTACCAATCCTTCTGAAATTTGGTAGGGGCATAGATTCTATGGCGATAACTGTTTTCCGGGAAATTAGCGAAATCGGTGAAAGCCACGCCCAATTTTTATACACAGTCGACCGTCTGTCCTTCCGCTCGAGCGCGCTCGGACGTTAACACGATAACTTGAGCAAAAATCGATATATCTTTACTAAACTTAGTTCACGTACTTATCTGAACTCACTTTATCTTGGTATAAAAAATGGCCGAAATCCAACTATGACCACGCCCACTACTTCGATATCGAAAATTACGAAATATGAAAAAATGCCATAATTCTATACCAAATTCGAAAAAAGAGATTGAAGCAAAATATAACTTAAGAAAAAACTTTGTAAAATGGGTGTGACTCCTACCATATTAAGTAGAATAAAATGAAAAAGTTCTGCAGGGCGAAATCAAAAGCAAAAATTAGCGGTACCCGACAGATGATGTTTCTGGGTCACCGTGGTCCACATTTTGGTCGATATCTCGAAAACGCCTTCACATATACAACTAAGGGCCACTCCCTTTTAAAACCCTCATTAATACCTTTAATTTGATGCCCATATCGTACAAACACATCCTAGAGTCACCCCTGGTCCACCCTTATGGCTATATCTCGAAAAGGATCCACCTATAGAACTAAGGCCCACTACGTTTTAAATAAGCATTAACACCTTTCATTTGATACCCATTCCATACAAACACATTGCAAGGTTACCCTAGGTCCATTTTGATAAATGGTCATTTTCCCTTATTTTGTCTCCAAAGCTCTCAGCTGAGTATGTAATGTTCGGTTACACTCGAACTTAGTCTTCCTTACTTGTTTGACTCTCAAGATGAGCCACTATTTCGAAACAACGATTGAGATTTAAAAAGTATGCTTGTTATCAACATGAGCTCTAAGGGTACTTAAGGTCCAATGGCTTGTTGGGTATATTCGATGCCATAGCGAACGAACACTCATAACTCATAGGTTAGCTAAAGTTTATCCAGACAGATCTGTCGCTTAAGCTCAGCTTAGACTTCAGTTAAAGTAGACTGAAAACTGCAAAATAAGTTTAAGCTTACTGACGAACTGAGTTGAACTTATACTAATAAACCGACGTGTCTTAAGAAAATAAACTGAAATTGATCTTGTATAGATTTGTATAGATTTATTCGTGGGCACACATGTTTAAAGCCTTAAACATAGGCGCTACCTACAGGAACAAGTTCCGTAAGGGCTCAACTCGCATTGTCAGTGAGCGCTATCGTGAAGCGAAGAAGGAATATAAACGCTTACTTAGAACAAAGAGTGTTTGTTTGAAAGTAGTGAGGGCTGCCGGGATGCGAAAACGTTCCGATGCGAAGGGCCGTGGGTTGAGATTCTACGGTAGCTAGTATGGACGGTTTAAAGACCTGGAGGGAGCTCCTGTAAGAACTTTAATAAGGGTGTATCAAGTTTTTCATGAAGGACTTATTTGCGTATTGGCGACAAGGAAGTAGCGGATGGAACGGAATCCAACCGTAAACGGAAATGGAGCCGCAATCAAAATCGAAACTGGAGCCGAAACCGAACCGAAAGAAAAAGGAAAGGGAAACGAAGGCTTTCTTATTTGTAACACATCGAGACGAATTATGGATTTGTTATCGAAAAATTATCGATATGCTATTGAAATGATTTGATATCGCCGCTATCGATAAGAAGCTGATAAGAACACAAAAACTTGTCGGTATCGGTTAAGAAGCCGACGAAGCTTTTCTCAGAAAGTCCGATGCTATTATTTTCTGGTAAAATTAGCTCTGTTATCTCCGGGTTGGAAATCGCAAAATGGCAATTCTATTTTAGATAGTCTGTTGGATTTCAGATTAGTTATTTGGATTTCAGAATATATAATTGGACTTCAGAAATAGGTAAATTTATTTCAGAAAAGGTAATTTGATTTCAGAAATCCCAAATTTGTATAATTAATCCAATTCCGGAATGTAAAACTTGTATTTCAGAATATATAAAATGGAGTTCAGAAAGCCTTCGTTTATATAAAGAAAATGACATGTAAAAACTAACTCGCTTGCCTCGAAAGTGTAAGGTCTCAATGTTTCGGAGCGACGGTTCCAGTACTTTGAAAGAAAAATAGACGAAGCAAGAGCTACAATAAAAGGAGGAGACTGTGCGCAGTCAGCAGATGTGGTATCATTTACCTTAACCCCTTTTGACGTTTTCAATAACTTTGGACAAAATTTGTATACCTTTCATGAACATGAAATGGTATATAAACTTTGGTCCGATGTTTGTAACGTTGAGAAATATAGAAGACGGACTCACCATTAAGTATACCGAATTGATCAGGGCGACGAAATGAGTTGATGTAGCCATGTCCGTCTGTCCGTCCGCGTCCAGTCCGTCTGTCTGTTTGAACGCTAACTAGTCCCTCAAATTTTGAGATATCTCAATGAAATTTGGCACAAGGATGTATTTTTGTATTATATTAGACATTTGTCGGATCCGGTAAGATCGGACCACTATAAGATATATCTCCCATACAACCGATCGTTCAGATAAGACCAATTTTGGTCATTCCTGCCGCAATTTAGAAAGTATAAACGTGAAACTCGGTGGTATATATTTTAATATATCATAGAAGATATCCTGAAAAAGTCATTTGATCGAAGCTATATATAGTTATATCCCATACAACCGATCGTTCAGATAGAAAGATTTTTGGCCATTTCTCCCTTAATTTAGAAAGTATAAACGTGAAACTCGGTGATATATATTTTAATATATCATAGAAGATTTTCTGAAAAAATCGCTTTGATCGGAGCTATATATAGTATATATCCCATACAACCGATCGTTCAGATAGAAAGATTTTTGGCATTTTCTCCCTTAATTTCGAATATAAAAACGTTAAACTTGGTGGTATTTATTTCTAATAATCATAGAAGATTTCATGAAAAAATCATTTCGATCGGAGCTATATATAATATATATCCCATACAATTGATCGTTCAGATAGAAAAGTTTTTAGCCATTTCTCTCTTAATTTCCAATATAAAAACCGTCAAACTTGGTGATATTTATTCTAATATATCATAGAAGATTTCCTGAAAAAATCACTTTGATCGGAGCTATATGTATATAGTGTATACTAGGCCGGGTCGATTTGTGGGGAGGCAAAAAATCGCCCATTGCTCTGTGAAAATCATATTCTAGGGATCAATATAAGAAACTTTGCCGAAGGAACCATACCTCTAAAATGAATTCTGATGTCCCCCCCCTTTGGGTCGTAGGGGCAAATTTTGAAAAATCCCACTTTGAAATGCCTATGTTTTTTTCTTTTTGGAGCTTATTTTTCTCTTTAGAAATTTATTTAGTCAGAACATATGTAAATGAAAAAATGAATTTAACTTAGTAATAGAAAAGAAATTAAAAAAAATTATTAGAAATTAGCGTTTTTACAACCCCTTTTAAAACCAAGGCATCACTGTGATGCATTTGCATGTCGTAAACATAGTTGTGTGGGTTTTTTATTCAACCGTTTTAAAAAATGAAGGTATCACTGCGACACAATTGCAGATCGTAAAATTGCTTGTGTTGTTTTTTTTAAGCCACCACAAGACACAGCAGGTAGAATTGAAATTGCCCCTACCCAAAAGTTCGACCCAAAGGGGGGGGGGCATCAGAATTCGTTTTAGAGGTATGGTTCCTTCGGCAAAGTTTCTTATTTTGATCCCTAGAATACGATTTTCATAGAGCAATGAGCGATTTTTAAATCGACCCGCCCTAGTGTATACCTATCGCATACAACCGATCGTTCAGATAGAAAGATTTTTGGCCATTTCTCCCTTAGTTTCGAAAATAAAAACGTGAAACTTGGTGATATATATTCTAATATATCATAGATTTCCTGTAAAAATCATTTCGATCGGAGCTATATAGTATAATATATATCCAATACAACCGATAGTTCAGATAAGGGGGTTTTTGCCATTTTTTATTTTATATTTATCTTAAAAATCGTTTAGGTATGTACATCCGTTCACTATATATTTCTTATCTTATACATCCGATTATTTGGAGATTACGAACGGTATAAGATTATTGTTCAGCCCCATTCATGAAAGGTATGAAGTCTTCGGCACAGCCGAAGACAGTCCCGTCCTTACTTGTTATTATTATTTTTACTCAACACCCCACACGGTAGCTATGTATAAATTTAATTGGCTAATTAATAGGATTTATCCACTTAACTTCGCATATTGAGGCAAGCGCATAAGTAACTTAATGTCATTATATGCGAACGCAATTAAACTACGGAAACTGTTTGTATGGAGTTCCTTCCAATTTGCATACGCGGCATGATATCTAAAAACAGGTGAGTGTGAGCCGGAGTGTGGTAATTAAATTGCCTTAAAAATGTTACTGTTACCAGTCAAAAGGTGTCATGCATATGAAAGTGCCTACAAAGGATTATTTTAATTTCAAAAGCAATTCAAGAAGAGCAAAAGCAGCATAAAAAGGAACGAAAAACGAAGCAAGCAAAAAATTGGACATTCATGGTACGTTATGCTATGCAAAAGTTGGTAAGCATCCACATAAGCGAAAGCGTAAACATACTTACCTTTGGAAAAAAGACCGTACATATTTAACATTACATACTTGAAAAGCGCATTAAGTCGACCAACGGACAAGTAAACCGAGCTAACCACACTGGGTATACACATATATGCAACTAGGTATACAAACACATATTCGTATAAAAACATACTTATAGTTACATAATTTTTCATGCAATGTTGTTGCTTGCTAGAGTGTCGATGAAGATGTTTCTCAGACTGAACGCGGGAGATTGTAAGAGTAGAATTATTCCGGGGTAAACATATTTATTTGTTGCGTACGCGTAATGGTAACATCCGCAGAAGTGCAATTCGACGGATTGCATACAAGATACAAGTACAAAAATTGCAAAGGATAGCCTAATAACATGACCAAGGGCTACAATTCGCATATGCCGAGGATTAATTATAAAAGTTGTATAGCGTAGTGTTTTTAATGTGAGAGCAGTGGTGGACTCAGACATTTAAGTAGAAGGAGGCTAAGGAGATTATAACTTGTGGTTGAAGAAGAGTGCGGGGCACTTTGCGAAAGGGGTGAAATTGACGGAGTTATACATTGAAACCACTTAAACAATCTTAGCGCTCCGTAACAATGCGAGAAGACTTAAGGCTTACGATGGGCATACCAACTGGGCACTGCTTTCTAGCGTCAAATGCTTATAAGTTAGGTCTCGTCAGTAACAGCGGGCGTAGGAAGTGCGAGCTGCAGGAAGATGTGGTTGAATACTTTCTGTGTTCGTGTCCTGTGCTCGGCAGGCCAAGTCTCCAGTTATAAGGGGCAGCAGAGTTGCCAGATCTCGAGACAGCAATTAAGCTATGGTCCTAGAAAATTTCTAGTAAATGCCGAGAAGACGGTATTATTCTATGACAGAAGTCCTGGCACCTGATTGGGGTTCTTCCGTTTGGTCGTCAAACAAGTTCTGGTATCACTATGGATACGCTCAGTTTTTATTGACCGCAGTTATACATAACCCAACCTAAACGCGACAATATTGGTTAAAACCCTCGCATGAAAATTCTATAACAATAATAATTTAATGCTTTGCTTTACCGCTGTACGTACATGCCGTTCACGAATGCACATTGTGCAACTAAAAATATATATGTAAACGATAGTGATGCATAGTTCTGAGAATTTTGGAATACCTGTTGTCGAGTATGGGTTTGTTAGCGCCTGGTTGGCGAGCTTATTATGGAGCAATTCAAACTTGTACATAGAAACATTGTAGGTCTAATGTTTATTTAAAGTTAAGTGACACGATTCTCTTTAAAAGCATTCTAGGTGGAAACACCTAGGCAAGGACTAGCATATTGCCTTTGTACAAAGTTTCTACCTGAATGTATGAAGTAGTTTTTTGATATAATAGCGCGTATGCAAAAGAATAAATACAATAATGAGATAGTTCAAAAACCAATACCGCTAAGCTAATGAAATTTGGTAGATGGATTGGTCTTATGACGCCTCTGTATCCTTTTGTTTCTTTTGAACGAAAATGAGTACAGAATAGACCCATATATGTATTGTGACGAATACTAGCAACACTAAGGGATACTATCATCTCTAAGCCGATACTGAGCAGTGACTTGTATGCACATAACCAAATTAATCATTATGCCTACACATATGTCCATACATGCAGCGGAGAGCAACGCACAAGCACATGCATATATCTGAGATACTCCCAAAAGTAGGCAATTATTTCTGCAAGTATCACTCACATATACACGCGCATATGAGAAGCTATACACGTGCATCTGTAGTTATAATTTTATAGCTGGTAACTAAGTAAAGTCTAGAAACGCCTAGAAGTATGGAACGAGGAAATCGAAGAGTATAAAAGAGCGCAATCTGAGCAATCATAGATTCAGTTTGATTTAAGCACGCTATCTGTCGAGAAGTAGTAGTGTAAATGCCATTTTGCATTATTGAATAGTGGAGTTATTTATTCAACAGTTTAGTGTTTCGAACGTTAGTAGAAGGTTGCAAATAAGAGGAATTTCAGTAAATTCGTTACAGTATTATTGCGTAGCCTTGTAACACTATTAACCACACAAAGCAAAGAACAACAGCGTTTCATGTACACAGCTGGGTAGGTTAGGTTAGGTTAAGAGGGCGTGCGTGGGTGATAGCCACACTTCCACTCGGAGACATTTTTGTCCATTGTGAGTGCCCTCAGTAAGTACAGGATGGCGGCAGATTCGTTTATCCCCATTACCTCCTAGCGGTCTTCAACGAACCACTTGCTTTCCCTGATGAACCCAAGAAGAAGCGAGACGTCCCCCTTCCCAATCTCTGCCAAGCTGCCGAAGAAGCGTGAGCCCAGGAATCTGAAACTTCTTCTTTGAAGCGCCGGGCATCGGCAGAGAAAAGTGGTAGATCGACTCCTCTCCCTCCTCATCCTGACAGATTCTGCAGAGGGAGCTTATTAGTATTCGCCACCGTCGGAGCATTGGTGCAATAGCACAATGACCTGTGATGACACCATAAGTACCCTCACCGCAGATTTGTTCAGTTTGAGAAGGAAGCTGGTGCCCCTCCTATCCAAGCATGGCCATGAGGACCTTGAGACTTAGCAGTCAACCCTATTGGTCAATAGCAAGTCCCTTGCCCTGTTCTCATATTCGTCGATTCTTACTAGGAGACAACTCAGCGGCGGTCGGACGGAGATGTCCACCTCACTTATGTCTAAGTCGGAACCTTTTCTAGCCATCTCATCCGCGAGTTCATACCCTGCAATGCCGCTGTGCACCGGGGCCTAGCAAAGGGAGACATTGAGATGATTTATAGAAGCCAGAGAGGCTCTACACTCCGCACGATGTCCGATTTTATAATGCTGGAGTCTAATGCCCTTAAGGCGGCTTAGCTGACAACTAATATTGTTACGTCGGTGTTGGAGACCGCGCTATCTTGGAACAGCTTTCCCGCTCTGTCTATGGCATAGACCTCGGCTTGGAATACACTGCATGCGTCAGGAAGTCGGAATGATTGGCTTAGCTGTAGATGTGTCGAGTACATCCCAGCTCCAGTTCGCTTTTCCATTTTCGAGCAGTCGGTGTATATTGTGATGCCCCTGCCTTTGTCTAGGCCTATTTCCCATTCCTCCCTTGAAGGATATCGTATGTTCTGAACCTGGAAGTCCAAAACCCCTGTGATATGGTCTGATTTGGATGTTGGGTCGGTTATTGTTCCGTTTAATTGCCCCTTCGTCATATCGTCCGGAATGGTCGCGTGTCCGTGTTTAGCTGTTTTCCACATGGTGAATTCTCTTAGTCGTAGAGCTCCTCTAGCGCCTAACCCCTGCACGAAGACTTGTAGATGCGTCAAGTGAAATAATAAATTTAGCACTTTTTAAGGTGCGCTGCTAACGCCGCCTGACATTCCCAGGCATGCCAGCCTTTGTACCTTCCCGATCCTCTGTTGATTACTCTTTTTCTAGCGCCTTCCAACATACTAGAGCTCCATATGTTAGTATCGGTAGAATGACTGCGCTGTACATGCCAGGAATGACATATGGTGCCAGTCCCCAGTTCCGCCCAAAAGCCATATTGCAGGTTTAGTATGCTGTTAGATCTTTTTTGATCTAATCTCAACGTTCCTTCTCCAGTTTAACTTGGAATCGAGTATAATTCTAAGATATTTCGCTTCCGAAGATAGGCTTAACGTTGTATCGTTTAGCCTCGGTAAGTTAAAGAAGGGTATCTTTGTCTTTGTCGTGAACAGGACAAGTTCGGTTTTTGTTGGGTTTACTCCCAGCCCATTTTGCCCTGCCCATCGTGAAATGTGGCAAAGTGCCATGAGTTGGCTGATAGTTGGCAAGAATTTGCCTGTGATCAGAATCATTAATTCATCGTCGTACGCAACTACCTTTCTTCCTTTTCTCCTGAAGATTTCAAGAATTTTGGGGTGCCTCTGGTAGTAATTTTTCCAATAGCACCAGTCCCTAAAGTCGCATTGACAACTCTACTCCTAAGAATATGGTTCCATATCGTGTAAGAGCCTTGCAGATGGCCTCCGGCTGCACGTTGTTGATAGCAGACGTCGTTCAATATCGAGGAAAGCTGCCAACGTGTTGTAATGATCATTCTGACCCGAACATAGACTTTCTTACTAGTTTAATTCTGATTTAGTTTTATTTAGACACGGCTTCGGTTGCTTTAGACCGGTTTTCGGTTGTTTACATTCATCGTTTATTTAGGATACCAGATCTCCGTAGACGTCGCTTCCGTACTTCCATGCATCACTGATGCACACACAAACACTTATCTCAGTAATATGTAGGATTAAAGTTCACACATACGCTTATGGGGACAGACACACTTGAAGAAAAATGCTACAGTTGCATAACATTTACGCTTGAGTAAATTCAAAATAATATGAAATTATATATTTTTTTCACCCACACAAACATTTGAGTTTTCCATATTTACTCATATTTAATATGAGCTGGTACAATAAAATTAAAAATTGTATAAAATAACGCATGTATTTCGCACATACATACTATGTATATATATACATATGTTTATGCGATGTGAGTATGTGCATGTTGTACACAAGTGCTTGATAATAACACAGAATACTCATACGCCCTGGCGTGCTGTATGCACATCTGATACATAATCAGTGTTGCCAGGTAAAAAAATTTCTTTGGGGCTAGAATCTAGAAAAAAAGGGCTAGAAAGAGCTAAATTTCTTCAAGAAAATCCAAAACCCGTTACAAAAAGAGCTAAAAGTATATGTATATTTTTCAATGTAAGTTTTCACATTTATTTCAAATCAAATTTAACAAAATTACAAAATTATAAAAAAGGTACAGTAAAAATCACAATTAAATAAGATACACAATAGAGGTACACACATAAATATTGCTGTTTTATAGTTAATTTTTTAACAACAAAAATGTTTTATTTTGAACTTTTGTTTTGCCATTTGGCGGTAAGTATCGTGCGATATTCAAGTTTATGTGAGACGAGAATATATTTGAAGGGCCTTAGACTACAAAATCTATGATTTCGTCCTCAGAAGATGAATTATTATTATTGCTACATTACAAATATTTTTTGTGTTCATTAATTTTAAGAGACTCGTGTTATTTCAAGATCATGACAGCATTTACTCAGCCGTTTAAGACCACTTCTTATTGTCAGAAGCGAAATCAACATAACAAAATTCATTTGTTCTGTGTTGCTTTTAATAAACATGTGTTGACAACGTTCTTTCAATCCTGCATACTATTGGCAGCAAAGAAAGTGAGCACAAAACGTCAAACACTGGAAAGGTGTTCATTTACGCGTCTTAAACTCTTAAACCTCAAACCAAAAACTTATAATTGAAGTCACATTTTTCCAATTTGGAGATAGATATTCTTCAACTGCATTTCTCACCTATTTATTTCATCAGTCTATACTTGTCTATTTCTGAAATATGAAAACAATTGAGGTTTCACAATTCTCAATATATTTCAACTGAAGATAAATCTATTTTGCTAAGCTTTTCTATATTTGCGGCAAGCGTTGCCTTAATTGCTATAATAATTTAATATGAAGTCGGACATATGTTACGTAGAAGATAGACAGATAATTACTTGAGGATTGCACTGCGACGATTGGTCTATTGTGCCTCAGCTTCTTCACAGCACCTCACAAGCCGACATCCTGACGAATCCTGGCAGTTCACTGGCTCATGGATTTGATGTGAGAATGCTCTGGCCATGGTGAGCCCATAAATGTTACGTATCTTCTTTCAATAAATTGCCTATACATTATCTCTTTTTTATTTGTATATA
>JARSSU010005835.1:0-10477 GCA_029619165.1 Eurosta solidaginis
CCCTCCTATGAGGCGAAACGGCGTAGATGTCAGTCCTAAACAGCTCCGTCTCATAGTCGGGCGCTATGGAGTTCGGCTAAGCCCCACACCAACGACAAGGTGCCTACCCTAGTGAGGGATACATACCTATAAACCTACGCCCGAAGTTAAATAACGCAGCGAATGCTATATAAGTACGTATGTATGTGTCGCAGCATGCCTCACTCAAAAGCAATTAGCGCGAACAGTTCACAGCGAACAACCACACAAAGCCATTTTTTGGTAAAAGTGTTATTTTTGTGTAAACAATTTGGCTGAAATAAGAAAGGAATCAAGTTTTTTTTTATGCAGATCGAAGGTAAATATTTCAAAGTTTTACTGAAAAGTAGACTTTTTTAAATCCATCCATCCGTGTATGAGTTATAGCTGTGTAAACAAAAGTTTTATGATGTTTTACTACATTTTGCCAATTCGCCACGCCCCTATAATATATATCTTCGAATTATATTAACTGTACCATCTTACGTAGCTAAGCTTTCAAATGCAAAAACCGTTTTAAAATCTGAACATTCTGTGTGAAGTTATGTGCATACATGGCATTTAGCGACTTTATTTTATAAGATTTATAGATAGATAGATTCCACATCTGAGCATAAACCATAACCAATACAATGCTCCCGGAAAGGTCTATCCTAATTGAGCAGAAACGGAGCAAGCTTCGAGGCCAATCCACTCCCAGTGGTATCAAGTTTAAAGTTTTTGGTCTGACTTTCGCAGCCAAAGTCATAAAAAAGTAAATTAAAATAAAAAGAAATCCGGGTTAATACTCCAAATATACAAGACACAAACAAATACTCTAACAATTCTTATCACTACTAGCCAACCTACGTCTCGTCCGTTTTAATGCATCCAACGCAGACATATTAAACAAGTCAACCGACCAAGAAGTGAAGAGTGCCCCACTTACAGTAAAACTTATTATCGTCAATAATTCAAGATATAAAATAAATGCAAATCACGATATACCTCAGAAGAGAATTTAGGCCGAGCTATGCGTTCGGGTGTACTCCAAAGAGGCCACGATATACTGTACTAAACACACGGCGAATCAGGCCCCTGTCGTTCCGAGCGACACGGCGTAACTGCCATGAAATGTTCAACAATTATTTTTCATACACTCGAAAGTGTGGAATGATATTCAACTTTTCGCACATGGTCAGTCCAAGATATCTGACCTTCATCACATATCTTATGCTGACCCTATTTATACGCAAAACCGGTGGAAAGTAGCAGGACATGAAGAGGAGGGGAAGGCAGAAAACCATATAAAGAGATCTCATGAAATAAGCAGTTGAACAAGTGTGCTCTACGCCTTTTATCTGAGCGAATTCTTCGTTTAATTTTTAGCTTTGATGGGAAGTAGAAGTATATACTCCCATTTAGCAAAAGTATAAACGAGACGAAGAGATATAAGAGCGAGGTGCATGAAATGTGGGCTGGCAGGAATATTGAGCGAAAATTTGATTTCCTAAGTATCAGTTATGCTAATTGCTAAATACTTTGATAACCCAAAATCTAACCATCAAAAATGAGCACCATCATTTAAATGAAAAAATAAGGGAAAATGCAGTAAATGACAGATTTCACGCCGAGCTTTTCAAACACGATGATGGAGGGCTTTGTTGTGTTCTACCCAGTCCATAGTGATCTAGAAATCCACGCAATGGCGATATCTCGAAAAGGCGTCCACCTATAGAACTAAGGTCCACGCCCTTTTAAAATATTCATTAACACTTTTCATTTGATACCCATATCGTACAAACAACACATTCCAGGCTTTCCCTAGGTTCATTTTCCTACATGGTGATTTTCCCTTATTTTGTCTCCATAGCTCTCAGCTGAGTATATAATGTTTGGTTACACCCGAACTTAGCCTTCCTTACTTGTTATATATATTTTTTATATACCCGCTATTATTTCAGAACCCGTACAACCGATTGGAATGAAATTTGGAAAGTGTGCGCTTCCAAGCTTTTCTATCCAGGCGCTAATGCTGGGGATATCCTTACGAGGTCGTCACATAAAAGAAGTGCGTAGTATTTTATTTATATGACTTTCTACCAAAGAGTTGTCAGTGTGGATGTTTATACCAAGTTGCAGCTCATTTGAAATCTTATTTTAGTAAAATGAAGTTTACTTTGAAGCAAAGGTATTTTACACTGTTTTTAATAAGATATATTTATAAGTAGGGTTGCCGCCTATGTTTATATTTACATATAGATTTGTTTATATATCCAATTCCATCCCGAGAACACTAAACGAAATTGGCTACATTATAAGCTTTGTTTCTTAAAGTGTTCTACTTAGACTATTTTTACAAGGTTGCCACCCGTTTGAAATTAAAAAAATATATGAAAAACGTATATGTCCATCAAAGAAAAGGTACTTCATGCAGTTTTTCGGTACAAATATTTTTGAGAAGGGTTGCCACCCAACCATAATTATTTTTATGTAAAGCTGCAAAAAACTAGATTACTCTGACCTAAGCATGGTCACCTTGGTACTCATTTAAAATTCAGGAGGTCAAGTTCTATGCCGGTTGCTGTGCTGCAAATGGAGTTTATTTTAGATTTTGTGAAATTTAGTGTGCTCAATAACTTTTAGTTCTGACTGAGATATTCAGTAATATACATTCATATGCATATGTATGCTCATGCATCTTTTTTGTCGTCCATACACCCCCACTCGAGTATGTACAACAACTACATACGTAACCCGTACTAGGCCGTGTTCCCTGGCACGTGAAACACTTTAGCAACCAACAAGCAAACACTTGTACATATGTAAGGGTACAACCAAAAATGTAAATATATCTGTATATACCAGCTTAAGTTTAAAAATTAAAGGCATTTAGTTTTCTAGGTAAGTATTCTGTTAAAAGACATTTGCATTCTTTCCTCATATGCACATTTGTTTTTGTTCGTTTGTTGTTGTATCTCGATTGTCTCCATGAAATTGGCATTGCCTCATTGTTTGCAGCATCTCTATGCTCATTGAACAAGAACATAGAATAAAAGCGGAAGTTGTGTAAATCGAAAGAAAAGAAAAAAACAATAATCAAATACAAATGCTGTACAGGAAAATGAAATCCCGGATAATTTTCTTGTTGCTCTCAGCTGCAAGTAAAATTTAATCAGAAAACAGATGCTCCATAGGTTAAAGGTTTGCGTCTATTGACTTGTTAACGTTCAAATCTCAGCACAGTGAAATTAAAAAAAGGTCAAGAGTTGTATATCTACATAAAAATATTCATATACAAGTAATGAAGTAAAACGACTGTTTTTGCGAGGTACTTAAAAAAAGTCTACCATGAAAGAAGTTAGTTTAAGTGGATATTATATGCTCGGTACGAAACTAGCAAGGAACCGTGCGGTAGTGCTTCAAACCACTCTGAAGACTGATACATTCGAATGAACATTTCCTTTTAGGCCAATCTTAGGTGTACATCTAAGTCACGCGATCCGTTCCACAAAACATTAGAAAGGCAAACAAGGGTTAAACGTGATAAGGGAATAGGAGAAAGATAATGCATTTAATTCAGCAATGCTAGACTGCACTTTATATGGTCTGTGCAATGAAGAAAAAAAAGAACCCCCATAAATGATCTCGGTTTCGGTTCTGTTTCTGCCAAGATTCGACTCAGTTTTCTTATCGGAATTCTTATATTGTTTTTAAATTTTCTCAATTTGCAAGTGCTTGCGCGCCCCAAGAGATCAGCATGACAGTTATCAAACAGCAGCAATCACTAGACCGCTACGATCTGATTGACCGTGGAAAAAGAGTCGAGTGATGCCCACTGGAGTAGAACTCCACAAAAGAGATTCGGCTTGACCACCATATCATTCACCTAAACCACAGAACTAGCCAGCGTTTGCAAGTTACCTCGGAAGCAGTAAAAGGCAATGAAATGCTCCTTAAAACTATCCTCTATATTAAGTTTAATTCACAGCTTTCCGTCAAAGGAGTACCTCCTAAATGGCTTCGGCCTAAATTAGAAATCTTCCAACTCCTGGTAAACATAAACAAATCCGCATCATTTACACATGTTTTCAACTCCATGTATGGCTCGAAATCATGGACGGTCTCGAGTATCGAAGGAGGTGTAATGATGACCTGTATGAGCTTTACGCAGATATGATGATAGTGCAGCGAATAAAAAACCCAAAGACTTTACTGGCTAGGTAATGTTATGCTAATGGACAAAAACGCTCGGCCAGGAGAGTATTTTAATCGACACAACAGTTTGGAAGCAGAGAAAGAAGGAGATATCCACTGCGGCAGAAGAAGACTTGACACTCTTTGGTCCAATTGGCGTCAGTTATTGCGAAACAGGAATAGCTGGCGTGACTTGTTACGAAACGCCTCAAATCGCTTAGACAGCTAAGTGCCAGATTATGATGATGATGGCTTAAATACTGACTTCTACCTGGCTCATATTTCTAGACAAATTGATCAGTAAAAACCAACTCCATTTTTGAATGAACGCACAACACTTACACATACATGTATCTATAAAAACTATAAATAGAAAGTAAATGACAACAACAGATCAAAACAAAAAATTACACTGAAGATGGCACAACGTCGAAACCAGTTTGTTTCCAAACCAGATTTAACAAGGTATGACGATTCCACCCTGTCGGAATCAACAAAACAAAATAAATCAGATCGGTAGGGTTTTAGTTGAGATAAAACCTACGCATCTATGTAAATAATGCCATTGTAACAATATGTAATTTATTTAGAAAAAAGTGAGCAGCACATAAAAAAACATACATAACAATAAACATGAGCAGTACTTACATCATTGTTGTATTATTTCCATTGCTGCCATTGCTCGCTCCAACACAATTGCTCATGCCATAAAAGAGAGCCAGCGATTGATTACACCAATCGAACAATGATGCCGTACCGATAAGCTGCGAATAATTGTCTTGTGTATTCACTGTGAGGTTATCAATAATACCACCGGCCCGAGTGTTTCCGCTGCTGCTAGCACCAATACCACCACCACGACTGCTGCTGCTGCCGCTACCCTCAAATTCATTAAATAAGCCGATATTGTAAGGCTGCCAACTTTGAACCACATTCGCTGCTCTTTCTATGGCAACGGCCGTTGAGTGAATATTTGATACGTGCATTGCTGTTGTTGTTGCTGCTGGATGTATTTCCGTTTCACGTCTTTTTTAGGAAATTAGTTTTGTGTTTATGTATTTGTGTTTGTTTTTAAGTGGGTGCTGCTGACGATGCCTGCCTTTTGATGAAATTTGATTTGGAATTGTTTTTCGAATTATTTCGCTCTTTCAATGGAGACATGATTTACACCCAAGCTTTATTTATGTTTGTTTGTTAAATTTTTTTTTCGTATATATGCTTCGTAATTGAGTCTCAATATTATCGTTTGTTATTTTTACAAATTTTTTGTTTTTCCAATTTTCCAAACCGATTGTCGAATTATGCAGAAATGCTGGTGCACGAGTTTGTTGGCTTCTTGATGTTTTGATTTCACTTTTTATTCCGCCATTTCTCTGAAAGTATAAGTAAAATAAATTTAATCTTTGAAAGTGGTTTTGAACATAAGGCTGCTAAAAGGATTGGTGTTAAAAAGCTAAAAATTTACTTTGGTGAGGTAATTTAAAAGAAACTTAAGAAGAGGGGAAGAATGAAATAGAAAATTTAAGAAGCAAGAGAAGGAAATGTAGCTTTACCAGAAACAAAAATTTTAAGATTTTTGAGAAGAGCTTCGTCGGTTTATTATCTGTAAAAGCCGATACCAACAAGTTATTGTCAATTGTTGATGTATTAGCGATAGAGATACTTCCCGAAGGTATTGGTGAGTGTTATCGATGTTGTTAGCCTTTGCCACCATTAAGGTACTAGCCCGACCATCTGGGGAACGACTCATAAGACCACATTAAACCTCCTTCGCTATACTGCCACTCAACCACTAGTTCCATGAGGAGCTTGGGGTCGCCAGAGCACCGCCTGCTATAAATATGTTTAATAAATTCATATTTATGGCAGGATTCCCCTCGAATTGGTGAAGCTTAGAATTACGTTGCGGAAGCTGTAAAGCTTTGTAGTGCGCTTATCAACCCCTTGGATGTTGTTGTCGAAAGCGAGCTATTATTTTCGAGTTATCAGTTTGTTATCGGCTTCTTCTTTTTTCCTTATTGGCTTGCTATAGCAGGGTTACAGATGTGTCAACTATTTTTTTTACCGGGAATCAATAATTTAAAAACTGGCAAAATTTTTCTAAGATAAGAGGGTGATCCTGCCATTAGTTAGAGTTCAAAGGTGAAAATAGCACATTTGGTTTGTATTTTATGCATATTTCTTGCAAGTAATTTTTTTAGTGCCGTAGTGAAAATGCATGACGTGTTCTGATTTAATTTTTAGTGAAATCTGGCGAGAAATCCAAACGAATAGTCATTGGAGATTATACTTGGATATTTGAGTATGTCCCTGAGATGCGTAAACAAAGCTAATAGCCACCCATTGTTGGTGGAGTGCGGCCAAGGAAAGTGAGGATGTCAAGTCACATCTGAAAGCATTGTGAATATGTTTATGCTGGCGAGAAAGTGGACGGAAAATTCTATGTTGTTATTATGGAGATGCTGCCGCACGTATTTTTCGTAATTCTGAATTACGACAATGCACCAGCCCATTTCTCGTTCGTTGTGAAAGAATTTTTGGTTAAAAAAAGGCATCCCACATTGCCTCACGCACTCTATAGCCCTGATATTGTTCAATGATATTCACTGTGAAGGCATATCTCTAGCGAGACAGGAGGTTCAAGAAGCTGTAACCGTGGTGCTAAACGGGCTAACTTCGGAGGATTATTAAGCGTGCTTCCAATCATGGGAGAAACGTTGTAACGTTGTGTGGAGTTAGAGGAAGACTATTGTGAAGGTCAGTAGTAAAACCTTTCCTAAAACTTCATACTCTTGCTTTTAATTGCCCAATGCCCGGAACTTAATTGCCGTACCTCGTACTTTTGCAGTATATCTACATTATATTGTATTGTTTTTTTTGTCTTACCCTGAAACAACTTCATCGCTTTTGGTACATACTTTCACGGTAAAATTTGTGGTTTGTAAATATTTATCTTTGGAGAATTTATGCTTCTTAGAAAATGTTGCATTGTACAACGCAAGTTTAAACGATTTTACGGCACTTTAGGTAAAGTTTGTAAGAACTTGGTAATGTCAGTAGAAATAAATGGACAATTCTATGAATGTAAGGCTCTATGAGTAAGTAGGTATGTACTTGAATAACGGTACTTCGGCGAAGTATAATTTATAAAATATTTTTTAAGTAAATGCTTTTGTTTCCAGGCAGGAGTCTGGAAGTGCTTCCGCAAATTGTTGTAAAATATTAGCATACCGATAATTGCCATAAAATCAAATACCTTTTATAACCTGCTGTGCTACATATATTATTTTCATATTGTTTACTAATATTTTGAATAATTTCGTTAGTTCTGAATTAATTGAACATTGAATTAGAAAGCAGTTTTTTCGCATACTTGAATGGGTAAAAGCAATTTTTTGCGCTTCAATTAAAATGAAGTTGCATGTTAAATTTATGGTTTAGACAGGCAACTTTTTACAGTATTTACATATTTCATGTAAGTTTTACATAATTTTATGTGAATTTTACATACAAAAATATAAATCATGCCAAAAATATCACTGCGTAGTCAAACTCAGAAGGCAGCGCAAAAATATAATTGGTTAAATTGTTTGCGCCTTGGCAACCACGCCTTGGCAACCACGCTACTGTTGGCAGCCATAATTTCGAAATAGCAAAAGACTTCGTTTATTTGGGAACCAGCATCAATACTAGCAACAACATCAGCACTGAAATCCAGCGAAGAATCAATCTTGCCAATAAATGCTACTTTGGACTAGGTAGGCAATTGAAAAGTAAAGTCCTCTCTCGGCGAACGAAAATCATATTCTACATGTCACTTATCGTACCCGTCCTGCTATATGGGGCAGAAGCATGGACCATGACAACTGCAGATGAAGCGGCTTTGGGAGTGTTCGAGAGAAAAGTTCTTCGAAAGATTTATGGACCTCTACGCGTTGGCGATGGCGAGTACCGAAGAAGATTTAATGATGAGCTGTACGAGCTATACGCAGACATCAACATAGTCCAGCGAATTAAAACGCAGCGGCTGCGCTGGCTAGGCCATGTTATGCGAATGAAAGATGATGCTCCGGCCAAGAAAGTTTTTCTATCGGAACCCACCTACGGGAAAGGATACCTCGGGGGTTACTGTCGGCTTCACAACATGCGTACTGCAAGGGCAGATCGACGGAAACGGCTCTCCATTCGATTGTAAAGCAAATAGAGGGGTCCCTAGAACACAAAGAGTATGCTCTGGGTGCCTTTCTAGACATCGAGGGAGCTTTTAACAATGTCTTACCGGGGTCAATCGAAAGAGCTCTGGTGGGTTTAGGAGTCGAGGCGGCTCTGGTTGAATTTATTAGCAAACTTCTATGCGGCAGAATTGTCGCAGCGGAGTGGGGAGGGGCCATAATTAAGAGGAAGGTGTGCAGGGGCACGCCACAGGGGGGTGTCCTATCTCCTCTCCTCTGGGTTGTGGTAGTCAACGAGCTTCTTGTGGAGCTGGAAGCCAATGGTTGTCGGGTGGTTGCCTATGCAGATGACCTCGCTATCCTAGTCAGAGGCAAATTTCTGGGCGCCCTGCGCGATGTTCTTCAGGACTACCTGGATACTGTGGCTAGGTGGGCTGAATCATGTGGATTGGCGGTCAACCCGGGAAAAACGGAATTGGTCCTTTTCACAAGAAGATATAAGGTGCCCGATTTCAGAACTCCCTCGATTGCAGGGGTACCGCTGGTACTTTCTGATAGGGTTAAATATTTGGGGATTGTTTTGGACAAGAAACTGTCCTGGAGACCCAATGCGGAAGATCGGGCCAGGAAGGCCGCCATTGCCTTGTACTGCTGCAGAGGAGCTATCGGAAAGAGATGGGGACTCTCGCCAAGAATAGTACACTGGCTTTATGAGATGGTGGTCAAACCGATTCTGCTATATGGGGTGCTGGTCTGGTGGAAAGCACTGGACACGGCGAGCACCTCCAAAATGTTAGTGTCAGTGCAACGGACGGCGCTGATCGGTATCAGTGGCGCTCTCAGAACAACGCCTACCTTGGCACTGAACGTCATGCTGAACATATACCCAGTAGATATTGCGGGAAAGGCGGCCGCGGCAAGGTCGTTGGTCAGGCTTCGTGATATGGGATATAGACTTTCTGACCGCGGACACTCTAGCCTTCTTACCAGTTTCGACTTCATCCCGGACAGAACGGACTACTGTATGCCGATAACAGCTCCCTATACAACCTTCACCCCAGTTATTCCAGAGAGAGAGGATTGGGGAAGAGGAATTATCTGGGGCATGGGACCGGTTAACTTGTTCACGGATGGGTCAAAGCTGGATGGAAAGGTTGGTGGGGGGGTCTTTTGTCAAGAGCTAAATTTAAGCCGCAAGTTTAAGTTGGCTGATCACTGCAGTGTATTCCAAGCGGAAATTGCTGCGATTAAGGATGCGGTGGATGGAATGCTATCCAGTGCTACCACGGTTAGGGAATTTAACATCTACTCTGATAGCCAATCGGCTATCAAGGCCTTGAGCTCAACTACAGTGCGATCGAGGGTGGTCTGGGAGTGCCTGACCTCGCTTGCGATTGCATCGAATTATTTTACAATTAAGATTATCTGGGTCCCGGGCCCATAGTGATATCCCGGGTAACTGTCAAGCGGATCTCTTAGCCCGCATCGGTACAACTGAACCGGATGAAGATGGCTGTAGGGACTTCGGGATCCCGCTGGCCACCTGTGGATTGCTCCTCCATAGCTGGGCCTCGAATCAGCTCAGCAAACGTTGGGCGGATACCACGTCTTGCAGGGAAGCAAGATCTTTCTGGCCGAAAGTGGATGGCAGGAGGTCTGCTGAAATAATTGGGTTCACTAAGGCTCACCTATCAATGGTCATTGGGGTTTTGACAGGGCACTGTCCCATGGGTATCCATGCGGTACGTCTCAATATACTGGAAACTCCATCCTGCTGCAGCTGTATGGAGGATGATGAGGTGGAATCACCAAATCACTTTATGCTTGATTGTCCAGCTTTTGCCAGAATTAGGCGAAAGTACTTCGGTCGCGACTCACTTGGATCTCCCGAGGATATATCCAAAGTTGAGATCGGTATCATTCGGAGCTTTATCGTTGCTACCCAACGATTCTCTAAGTAGCTGGATCTAGGTCACCGTTATTTTTGGTGTATGTGGTATCACAACGGACCTTCGTGTTGTCCAAGTGAGCTATCCTTATCAGGGAAGCTACCACCTAACCTATCCTATCCTATCCTATTGAAGCAGAGGTAGAGGGCGCCCCCACTCCGT